>CM076572.1:961880757-962173181 GCA_034641835.2 Pinus albicaulis
TTTCAATATGTTTTTTTTCATCCATAAATTTAATGTCTAACAACTTTTTTTAAATCAGGGGAGTAGCACTACCAACGAGGCAAATAAACCAGTTTTAGAGCAAGATGTAGATGATCCTCACGTGCAACCTGATCATTGTAGTGGGGACCAGGCCGACAATGCTACTATCAGTGAGGGCCGTGACGGTAATTAATTTCCACTTATAATTTTTTCTAATTATACCTTGATGGTTGTCCTTATAATGTTTTTTGTTTAAATGACAGAGAATGTTTCCCTTGAGGATATTACCACCAGAGAGGAAGATAGGACAACAGTGCCAATGGTGACAACTGGTGCACCAGGTAAATAATCTCATTGCAATTTTTTTTATTAATATTACCGAACTAGTTCAATGATATTTAAAAACTGACAATTAAAATTTAATATTATCTATTTTTGTAGGCGATGCCCCGTCACTAGATGAGACCAGACATCGTGACTATGCAACTAGGTCAGCGGCGACAATTGGTCCACCAGGTAAATAATCTCATTGCAATTTTTTTTATTAATATTACCGAACTAGTTCAATGATATTTAAAAAATGACAATTAAAATTTGATATTATCTGTTTTTGTAGGCGATGCCCCATCACTGGATGAGACCAGACATTGTGACTACGCAACTAGGTTAGCGGCGACAACTGGTGCACCAGGTAAATAATCTCATTGCAATTTTTTTTATTAATATTACCGAACTAGTTCAATGATATTTAAAAACTGACAATTAAAATTTAATATTATCTATTTTTGTAGGCGATGCCCCATCACTGGATGAGACCAGACATCGTGACTACGCAACTAGGTCAGCGGCGACAACTGGTGCACCAGGTAAATAATCTCATTGCAATTTTTTTTATTAATATTACCGAACTAGTTCAATGATATTTAAAAAATGAAAATGAAAATTTAATATTATCTGTTTTTGTAGGCGATGCCCCGTCACTGGATGAGACCAGACATCGTGACTACGCAACTAGGTCAGCAGTGCGGGTCGAAAGGCACGAAACAGGAGCAGAGCATGATGATATTGATGATGTAATTAGAAGCTTTAGAAATAGGAAGAAGAAAAAGAAAATTTGATAATGTAAAATATTGTATTATTATAAGACAAACGTTACCATACTTGGAACATTTTTTGCATTATATAAAAAACTCATTTATCATACTATTTTTATGTCAAGCATTAATTGCAATGTTTCCTTGCGTACTTTTTGTTGAATTTTTTTTTTATTAGTTATTGAATTTTTTTTTTTATGCTCATGAAAGTAAAAAATGAAATATAGATTGGGTATTGGGGAATTGAGAGTGATGTGAAGGGGGGAGGGGGGGAGGGGCCATAAGAGCTTCCACCTTCACGTGGTTGGCCCTGTTTAGTAGAGAATAATTTATTGGAGCGATTTAATCTTGGAGCAAACCTCCTTCGATCCAGCGTAGCAACAAAAAAGTCACTGTTGACTTAGTTGCTACTCTTTCAGATCGTGGGAGGCTTGATCCAAGCTCATGCGACTCCAATAAATTGTTCTTCAAACGAAGAGGAGCTTATTCAAGTATGTTTTTACATTTTCAACATATGTTCTAACATTATCATAATAATGCATCTTAGAGTAAAAAATACTACATCAATTACTTGTATTTATTGTATAGATAATGATGGATTTTGATTGACTTGGCAGTGCAGGTACAAATGTCATGTCCAGGATATTTTTGCTTGTGCGCTTGACCAGGTTCGTAATGTCACATTTTGTAAGTTCCTTTACAGTTCATAATTCAATATTAAGCTTTTTCATGATTATTATCTAGGTTTTTTGTATGTGTTTTTCATCTATTTGATTGTAAGCAACTCTACATGTTTTCTGTTGTTCACTATGATTTCTCCCATTACCACTCCCAGGATGAATCCGAATTTATTGTTACATAGGTTACTTTATTGTTACTATGATTTCTCCATTTACGATTTCATAGGTTACATCATGTAAAGTTGTCAATCTCGGGTTGGTGATGAGCTTTAGTTCTCCAGATTTGGGGATTTTCTGATATTTTCTCCCTCATGTCATTCCTGCATCACCTCGTTGTTTGAGCATGCCAATTTTCTACCACTTGTACCAATTGGCACATGTCAATCTCTAAGTGGTGCCACATTTCACCTATTTTCGGTGAGAGTTTAGGGTCTCTCTAACATAGCTTCAGAAATCCGATTCAGTGCCTGCTTGAATATCGTCACATAATACTCATGGTTTGGATTGATGAGCATGTTCTAAATGGTTGGTTGATTCATAAGAACCACCCATATAGTCATCTTGAGATATTTCAAAAGTTTTCTCGGGTTTCCTTTTTCACCGTTTCTAGTGGGTGGGATGGTGTGGGGTGATCCATCAATACTGGTGCTCTTGTAGTAGGGAATTTGTTTTTGGAGATATAAAGGAGCATTTGATGTAGATATCCCATTGTATGCATTCATAGATGGGCACAAGAGGTCAAGAATTTAAATTAAAAATATGCAACCTCTAGCATGGCAACCTGAAGACCGCGAGAGACACTGGTTAAAGATTGTTTTGTGCTGGCCTTAATATAGTCGTGATTTATTTCTATTATCTTAATGCAAATATGTAGTCCGGTCTCATTAAAATGAGGATTGTGGTTGTATTTCTCTTTGGTTGTTTCTCTCTTAATGCTCCAGAAGTTGCCAAAAGTTGCGATAGTTGTTTAGTTTTCCTGTTACAACTTAAAAGTGGTTTTTAGCAATGGGAGTCATGATTTTTAAGATTCATACTAATATGAAGATCTTGTAATTCTATATTCAGCATAAGAGAAGATGGCCTCTGCTTTGGGCAGTATGACAACAATTACCACATCTACCTCATTGGGTAACAATGGAAAGGGGAAGAAGTTGGGTGCAATGTTTGATAATTATGGCAGACAATTGTCTTCTCTTTCAGTTTTTCACCCATTTCCTTTAATCGCTCAAGCAGAAGAGGGACTCTGAGATTACGCGACGGAGAGAAGGTAGTTAATACAAGAGCTATGGAAAAGGAGTTGTACTTCAACAAGGATGGCTCAGTGACAAAAAAATTGCAGGTCAGAGAAAAAATTATGTTTAAAGGAAGGTCACTTGCACGTGAAAATTCACTGCAGTGGATCTTTCCTTGTCCACTTATATTCGATTTTAATGTGTTATTTTAATTTTTCATGGAGGGTTGTTTTGGCATATGGTATGGCATTCAATTGCACACTTACTGAAAGCATTGTCAATTTGTCTTGCAGGCGGTGTGAACAAACTTGCTGATCTTGTTGGAGTCACCCTTGGGGCGAAAGGCAAAATGTTGTCTTGGAGAGCAAGCATGGTTCTCCGAAAATAGTTAATGATGGCGTGACAGTAGCTAAGGAGGTAATTTGTAGATGTGTGCTCTGGTTTTCTTTTAACGTTGTATTAGTTCCCCCTCTTAAATGTCTTAGATTTGGTAGGCATAATTTGAAAACTCAAAGGTGAAAGGAAACATATTTGTTACCCGGTGGTCTACTTGGCCTATGGACTAGCCACATTAGAGTAATGCATAAAGCTTTTCACAACAATAAAAGGAAAGGGTTATGGCTGAGTCAAATTTTATTGTTATTGACAGTGTAATGAAATGTATCTCAATGCTATGTTTTTGGCCTTTTTATTGGTTGAATTAGAGGACCCAGTTGAAAATATTGGGGCCAAGTAGGCTGGTTTTCCTTTTTGCTGATGGTTTGGTGTATCTAATTGAATTAGTTTCCTAAGGTATTTTTGGTTGCAAACTCCTTTTAATTTTTCATACAGTATTGGCCTTGTGGAATACATTTGATTGTGTGGTCTTGTTAGATCTACAACATTTGTAGTTGTTTAGTCTTATGGCCGAGGTGCACTTTATTATGGAAATAGTTGATGCAATATTGTCATTTAATCCTTACTGCAGGGTAGCATGTTGAGAAGTTTCTTGTGAAACATTTGGTATTCAAAATGACACTTGATCCTATACGACATCATGCACTTGACTTCAAAATTCATATTCAAAGTGTGCCAGACAATTCTTGCAAAATTTCAAATATTTATGTTGTTTTAAACCATTATCTTTTTCATGTATTGGATGCTGAAAATGAGAAAAAGACTTTGGTATGAAACCAACTAGTGAATAATTTCCATCAAAACAACCACTTCCAAGACATGATTTAGAAGTAGAACATATGTACTTATGAAGCATAGAAAGATATCCTTGATGCATTGTCAATGTTTGGCTAGGGTTATTTTGGAGAAAATAACTCCTTATTCCTAGAATAGTGATCTTCAATACAAGTAAATGCCAGAGAAGAGAGATCATCGTGTGACACAACAAAACTGAAATTGGACCCCTAAGGAGAGCTGGTGTGTCTACAATCGCTCTGTCAGCATTTTCCCTTGGTTTACCTCGTTCTTTTCCTCCAGCCTGAGTCTTAATTGACTTCTTCTTTCTTCGGGTTTATTTATCAAATTCGTAGAAATTCGTAGAATTTGATAAATAAATACTATCCACAATGCTTGGACTTTAATTTATATTCCCGACTTTATATTATCTCCAAGCCTTATAACCAATGTTTAACTTTCAACACTTTGTATTTATACTCCACGTTTCTTTTTAAATAAATAACTTGTAATGAACTTTTGGCTCTATATTTCACCACCCAGCCTTACAACAATCACGCTCCGGACTTATGCTAATTATCTGCCAATCGTTTAATTAAACAATTTCATTATACTCCGGCCCCACCTATATATATCAATAACCAATCAAACACTCGTATCGTACCTGGCTATCCTCCGCACACCTTAGTTAACCTCCGGGCAAGTTCAACATGTGACCACCGTCCGATGGCCCTTCTCCAAATCAACGACTCTTGGGAATTTCGCTCGGCTTCCAACGTCGGGCTTTAACGTACGATGGCGCGGGTTAAATGGTGGTTTTCTGGGGGTCACTTCGCCACGTGTCGCATTCCCTATGGAATCGCTCACGAATAGGAAATACCGCCTACTCCGCAAAAGCTGTGTGATATGGGCAACCCACTTTTTTTATTCTGCTCGTGGTTTTGGTACAGGGCTTGACCATGGGTGCAAGTCTGCTTCCACTATCCTTTTGTTTGTTAACTCATGTCCAATCCTTGGGTCAGGTTCCAAAAGCACAAAAATTTTGTCTCTTTATTAAGCGAGATTTTTATATTTGAACAGTGTTCACGACCCCAGTTCTCTACACAGACCTCACCTTCGGGTGGGGTGAGTTCACAGGGAATTCAAAGACAGAAGAATGGAATTATCAGTACCCAATCGCCTCACAGTTAAAAAATTCTTCACAATTAGCAGTTCGAGATAATTCAATGGAAACTAAGCTTGGAAATCATTTAACTGGAAACAATTGTTCACACACAGAGGTTTATTGCAGAAATCCCCTCTCTACTCTCCTCTTCCCTCTCTACTTTTATTCATTCGAGGAATTAAAATTTATATACATAACATATGGCTCTTCGGTTCCTCTGAGAGGACCATTCTAGAAATCAAAAGGTCTAATTATAATAATTCAACTAACTGAAATTGTTCGACTCCTACAACTCTAACTAGTCTAAGTAATACAATTAGCTGAGGTATTGACACCTAGCTGTTACAACTCAAATGTTTTCGAACCCTCCTAGCCACAACATGTGGACAAAACCTCCTACATTGCTGGCTAGTGCCTAATGCCCCTGCATCATCGTCTGACATAAACCTCTTAACAAAAGTGAACGGGGAATGATTATTAATTATGGCATACTAAGTTGCTTTTCTAAAGAGTAACATTGTAGATAACCTTAAAAACATTTGTTAACTATTTTTGTTTGACCATTTGATTGTGTTTGATATGTAGAACTCATGGCAACTAGTGTTTCTCCACTCATATTAAATAATTATTTCCAAAAGTTTCTTGTTACTATTACTTTAGGAAAACCATGAAGACGATGAATTTCTTTCATGGACACTTCTGCCACTTGGCTTGTTGTTTATGTACTTTGAGCTCTACAAAAAAAATCTACAAATTTGTCTATATAAATGACCACAAAATGTAATACTTACCTTTATATTTCAGTAACCCTGTAATAAAGTCTATTGATATATCTTCTAGTCTTTGAATATGTATGTGGAATGGTTGAAGTAACCTTAGATATTTTACTATCTCTCTTTTATTTATTATGCAAACCTGACCTTCTCTTACAAAATTTTGAATATCTTTCTTCATTCCTTCCAAAAATATATTTTTGATCCTTTGAGATGTTTTAAGGAACCCTGCGTCCTACCATCAGAGAGACATGGGACTCCCTTAATATTTGTTTATTCAAATATGCTTGCGTGCATCAAAATATTCTACATTTGCACCAAAGTATATCTCTCTTTCACTCCCAATGCTCCATAGAGTTCATCCCATCCTTTATAAATTTTAGTTTTTGTTTAGTACTATTGTCATTTTTCCATTATGGCAAAGCTTCTTCTAGCCACCTAGGAATAGAAAATGTAATTGGATATAAATTTGAGGCCTCTTCTATTTTAGAAAGAGCATCATGTACTAAATTTTCCTTACCCTTTTTGCAGATTATCTCAAAATTAAAACTTTGCATTTTTTCTCCTCATTTTGTTAATCTTCCAATGAAATCCATAGCTTCAAAAAATACTTTATGCTATCATGGTATATCTTGACTTTAAAGTACCTCCCAGTGATATACTATCCCCATTTTTTATTGCATGTAATATTGCTTCCATTATTTTTCATACATAGATTTCACCAAATATTTTCTTTGAATTCCTTGCTTTTAAAAGCCAATGATATCCCTTATTGTGTTAATGTTACGTAAATTCCTTGTCCTAGTGCCTCACACTCTACTATGAATGTTTTACCAAAAGTAGGTGCAACCGATGTTGGTGTAGAAGACATGGCATCCATTAAAGAGAGAATGCCAAAGTAGCCTCATCATTCCATATAAATGATATTTTCTTCAAGAGATATGTGAGTGGACTTGAAATGCATGCATAATTCTTAACAAATGATCAATAATATCATGTAAGTCTAAAAAATCTTCTAAGAACCTTGATTTTCTTAGGAATAGGTCATTTGTAATAGCTTGCATCTTTTGAGGCTCCAACTTCACTCCTTCCTTTAAAACAATATGAACCAAATACTCGAATTCTTATTTCCCAAAAGCACATTTGGATATTTTTACATGAAAATGATTGTTCTCAATAATTTATATAACTTTTCCACATGTTTAGTGTGGTATTCCCATGATTTATTATAAATATGTGTATTATCAAAGAAAACCAACACAAATTTTATAAGATGGAATCAAACAAAATTGTTCTTAAGCTAGACTTCAAACGACGATAAACCATAATTCAAACCAAATTCACGTCCCAAAATAGCTTGCTGACGTCGGCCAATTTTGTGACGCGAAAACCAAATGAATTCCGCCCTAATATTTTTCGGGTCCGAAGTTGGGCTGGCATATGGAGGGAGAGTTCTGATGCGAATTTCTTATCAAATTCGCCCTAATCTTTTTCGGGTCCGGATTTCCACTGAATGAGTGGCCCAAACAAAGATCCGCTCCAATCAATTTCTGCCATGTGTCCTCAATCAAAACTTGCCCTGCTCCCGGCTGCGGGTGCATTCGATGGCGTTTAAGGCGATGGGACATGGATGTGGTGATTTCATATCAATCGCATTAAGTTTTAACGTTGTTCAATTAAGTTCCAAGGTTTTCACATCAAATCCGCATTAATTAATTAAGTTTTAACACTGTTCAAGATTGGACATCCACTCCTGTTAGCGATTCCACATGCTCCAATATGATCCGGCCTTCGACTCTCATTAATGATCAAAGATTAATTATGACGAGCGTCCTTCGATTGCATTGCAGTCGGGTCGATAAAATGGCGTTTCGCTATGGTATTTCAGACGAGCCGGTTGCTGGGTTACACTGCCTTTTCACTATGACGAGAAGGAGAAGTGGCCAGCTGAACTGCTGCTTAGACCTTGCTGCATATCTGCATTTCTCTCGGTCTCGTCTGTGCCTGTCTTCCTCTGTTTCTTGGAATTCTGCTTCTCCATCTCCTCTTGTGCCCACTGCTGAGACTACACCCATGCCTCGCCTGCGTCAAAGGATGCGTTGCCGCAGGGGGAGCACTAGAGGTCAACCCCTGCGCGCTCCCTGCAGCCCCTCAACCGAGTTGTCTTTCGGCCAGTCCAGTGATTATTACGCAGGTCGCTATCCAAATAATAGGAGTGGGCGGGGTCGGGTTGTAGGATCTGGCCACCGTATGGATTCCCCTGCTCCTCGTTTCCCCACCGCTAGTTCACCTTCTCCCACTACGTGCACTGCACAATTTTCCTTTAATTTCTCTCTCAACCGCCCATGAATCACAACTTCAGTCATTGTGGTTTTCCGTGGGGAGGCCCAAACAGAGGAAGAATGCACCCGTCCGGTGGGTCTGAGCTCGGAAAAAGCCGGCCAGCATTCGGGCCTTTAGGAGGGGAGCCGTGGCATGAATGTGGAGGTAGCACCTAGCGATCCTGGACCTTCCGAAGGATGGTGCCGAATCGTGGAGGAACCACCGGAGGAGTAGTTTGGTTAATTTGTTTTTCTTGCTTCGCGGCCCACTTAATTGGGTTGATTTTAGATTATATTACTGTGCTAGACCTCTGTAATATTTTTGAATTCTGTAAACGTTCAAGACTAGTTTCCCTGTATGAGGGCAGTCTTCTTAATTTTTTAATTTTTTGATGACAAATTTGCCATGAGTCTGGGCAATTTTTTTGTGTGAGGCGTATATCAACAGTACATGTCTCTGCACATTTCCTGTATCCGCTTTATGATACTATTTTCATGGATGGTTTAACTTCATAAAATATATTCAAAACAACGTTTTTTCTCTTGTGAAAAAAAATGATTAATGTTTATCACTTTGCCTTCAAAACTAGCGATGCTGGTTTATTGATATGGTCTGATGGTATTTTTATATTTTGGACATATCACACTCCTCACATGATTAGCGTTTTTCTCTGTTCAAGGATTTTGGGTACTTTAATTTGTATTTGCAGGAACAATGGACGTCGGTACTCTATCTGTTGCTTTACTATTCTACATACTGCTATTTCACTTTCTTATAGATGCCTCGGGCATATTTGGATGCTTTCTTAGATTGTCAATAATCTCCATGTGGACCGTTACTGGGTTTTATATCATGTCCCTGTATGTGACATGGGGTATTTTTCTATCATTGTCTGGGGTGGGACTTCCACTTTTCTCGATGGATATTTGGGTTCCAATCTTCAGATGTGAAAATGTAATGACTTCATGGACTATTTTACATCATATAATATATTCAAAACAACGTTTTTTCTCTTGTGAAAAAAAAATGATTAATGTTTATCACTCTGCCTTCAAAACTAGCGATGTTGGTCTATGTTGCTGGTTTATTGATATGGTATGATGGTCTTTTTATATTTTGGACATATCACACTCCTCATATGATTAGCATTTTTCTCTATTCACGGATTTTGGGTACTTTAATTTGTATTTGGAACAATGGACGTCAGTACTCTATCTGTTGCTTTACTATTATACATACTGCTATTTCACTTTCTTATAGATGACTCGGGCATATTTGGATGCTTTCTCAGATTGTCGATAATCTCCATGTGGACCGTTACTGGGTTTTATATCAAGTCCCTGTATGTGACATGGGGTATTTTTCTATCACTCTCTGGGGTGGGACTTCCACTTTTCTGGATGGATATTTGGGTTCCAATCTTCATATGTGAAAATGTAATGACTTCATGGACTGTTTTACTTCATATAATATATTCAAAACAAAGTTTTTTCTCTTGTGAAAAAAAAATGATTAATGTTTATCACTCTGCCTTCAAAACTAGCTATGCTGGTCTATGTTGTTGGTTTATTGATATGGTCTGATGGTCTTTTTATATTTTGGACATATCACACTCCTCACATGATTAGTTTTTTTCTCTGTTCAAGGATTTTGGGTACTTTAATTTGTATTTGGAACAATGGACGTCGGTACTCTATCTATTGTTTTACTATTCTACATACTGCTATTTCACTTTCTTATAGATGCCTCGGGCATATTTGGATGCTTTCTCAGATTGTCGATAATCTCCATGTGGACCGTTACTGGGTTTTATATCATGTCTTTGTATGTGACATGGGGTATTTTTCTATCATTGTCTGGGGTGGGACTTCCACTTTTCTGGATGGATATTTGGGTTCCAATCTTCAGATGTGAAAATGTAATGACTTCATGGACTTTTTTACTTCATATAATATATTCAAAACAACATTTTTTCTCTTGTGAAAAAAAAATGATTAATGTTTATCACTCTGCCTTCAAAACTAGCGATGCTGGTCTATGTTGCTGGTTTATTGATATGGTCTGATGGTCTTTTTATATTTGGACATATCACACTCCTCACATGATTAGCGTTTTTCTCTGTTCAAGGATTTTGGGTACTTTAATTTGTATTTGGAACAATGGACGTCGGTACGTACTCTATCCGTTGCTTTACTATTCTACATACTGCTATTTCACTTTCTTATAGATGCCTCGGGCATATTTGGATGCTTTCTCAGATTGTCGATAATCTCCATGTGGACCGTTACTGGGTTTTATATCATGTCCCTGTATGTGACATGGGGTATTTTTCTATCATTGTCTGGGGTGGGACTTCCACTTTTCTGGATGGATATTTGGGCTCCAATCTTCAGATGCGAAAATGTAATGACTTCATGGACTGTTTTACTTCATATAATCTATTCAAAAAAATGTTTTTCCTCTTTTAAAGTTTCAATTTTTTTTTTAAATTGAACCCGCCATCGGTATACCGACACCTTGTAGGCGTCGGAATTGCGACAGATTAAAAACGTCGGAAGAGCGACAGTATAAAAACGTCGGACGAGCAATGTTCAAAACGTCGGACCACATTTCGTCGGAATTGCGACAGTTTACAAACGTCGGAAGAGCGACGTTCAAAACGTCGGACCACATTTTGTCGGAATTGCGACAGTTTACAAAAGTTGGAAGAGCGACGTCCAAAACATCGGACCACATTGCGTCAGAATTGTGACAGTTTACAAACGTCGTAAGAGCGACGTTCAAAACGTCGAACCACATTTTGTCAGAATTGTGACAGTTTACAAACGTTGGAAGAGCGACGTTCCAAACATCGGAACACATTTCGTCGGAAGTGCGATAGTTTACAAACGTCGAAAGCGCGACGGTTTGGGAAACGTCGGAAGAGTGATGCTTGTTTGAAAGTGGCAAAATTGATGTCAAGTTGTAGATCTCGTCTTTCTAATTCCAACGATGCAGGCATATCTCAATTCTGAGTCTGTATGAAAGAGTTAGGAGCAGTCAAAGTTCGAGGGTTTACTTGGTGATGTGGTAGCTTAAGGAGGCAACAATTTTTCTGGAACCCAACCACCGGGTTCTGGCCAACCCAGGCTGGATTCTAGGCGCAATTGTGGGATGGAAAAATTGTCTCCTTCGCTCAAAAATCCAAAAGATTTGAAAGAATCAATTTGTTGTAAAAAAATGACAAATATTAAAAAAAGGGAGCAAGGCAGGTCGTAAGCCCCACCCTACCCCAACCGCATCTCAAAAATAATATTAAAATAAGGGGATTGGAGGCCATGACCTCACCTCCCCCACAACCCTCGGCATCATAATATATATATATATATATATATATATATATATATATATATATATATATATATATATATATATATATATATATATATATATATATATATATATATATATTTTATGGGCCAGTGGACCATGACCCCCGCTGGGCCCCACAGTACTGGCGGCCACACATATGTGAACATGGTGGCAAGAGTTGTGAACCCCATCGCCACCCAACAGTAACTCGTGCCACCTATTAAGAATGGCTGGCGAGAATATTGGGGTGGGCCGCCCAATGCAGACCCAGCCCCCAACATACGTACTTGCCAGCAAATGTAAACAACAAGTTTTCAAAAATATATTCAGTGGTTTTTAAAATTTTATTTGCAACGGTTGTTCAAAGCAGATTTCAACTTAAAAGAAGAGGGGTCGGGGTTTGACCACCCGACCCCCTCCCACCTAATGTGGATCTAAACCACTTCATCCAGCGGCCAACTTAGGGAAGTCCACCCACCTTCAGGGATATAAACCTTCATTTATGCAGTGCGCCCAAGGCAGGTCAGGAGTGGGCACGAAAATCGAGACGGTGGAACCCTGAACAATGTGCAGGAGGGGGCGGAACCATGATTTGAGCCATTTTCCAAAGGGGTCAAATTTTCACTTTTTAAGATTAAGGAAAATTTTATATGGATTCTGTACTACTTGACGCCATGAATCCATTGGTCTGTCCATTTCTTCATCAGAGGTCTGCAATTTTTGGGCATTTTCAGCTATGGAGGTATAAGGGTGTTATTTCTCATTTTTATACTTGTACTTTCATTTTTTCCACTTAATGAAGAAAAGGGCCTCCCCACTATTTGAGCAGGGCCCAAAGACATAGTCCCTCCTGCAAAAACTCCGACATCAATTCTGTGTCTTTTTGCATGATGTTAAATGATTCTCTCTTCTTATGTTTATGCCTTTAAAGTTTATAATTTTAAGCTACAATTTTCACATGTAATTCTTTAATACACCTCAAGAAAAAGATTTTGGATCAGATATGTTGCCTCTCAGCTACTGTTGTATTCTTGGCCTGGGATTCAAAATCCCTCACCAATACTACCCCTCGCTACACTGCAAACTCTTTCTAAAATTCTTAGCAAACCATGACCTAGAATTTCATATTAGCTTCAGTGCTCTGCCAATGTATGTGTTCTCCAACTGACCCCAATCCCTTCTCTTATACTTTTCTTGTTGGAAAACCAACGACCATGTTCTACTCTCTATTCAACGGCTAAGATTAGAAGTTATTTGATCCACGTCACTTAGATAATTCTCATCACATGTTTAATTTAATTCACTTTAATCTTTTTGTTTTCCTTATTTAGACTTAGGGTCCTTAATTAAAAATATTAATTATTTTAATAACTATCAAACCAGATGGAATTTCTCCAAATGCTTTCTAGGTCTTGGAGATCTCATGTACTCCAGCTCCTCCACAAAATTTCGAAGCTAGAGCACATCCGATGCCACCCCAAGATCTCAACACCTATTAGGTACTATAAAGCATGCTTCACTGCCTTCAAATACAATTTGGTTGGCCTAACCATAGCTTGGCTTAACTGGTTGACTACATAACACATATGTGGTCGTGTGTTCACAAGATAAATTAGTGAGTCCACTAGCTGATTTCTTTCCTTCAAGAAGATCAGGGAGAACCTAATGCTCTGGTAAGAAGATCGAACAAGATAATTGAATCAAGTGAAAACATAAACAAAGTCATGGATAACTTTATTACTTATCAGGAAAAGATGAAGTCTATATTTGACATAAAAGCAAAAGAAGTTCTCTTTCAAGCAGGAGATTTGGTACTAAGATGGGCAACCAGACGAGAAGAAAAGGGGAAGCATGGTAAATTTGACCCTCTCTGGTATGGTCCATACAGAATATTTGAGGCAAGGTCAAATAACACATTCATTCTGGAAGATCTAGATGGAGAGTCAGTACAGCTTCCTATGAACGGGCAATATCTAAAGCATTATTTCCAGCATTAAAATTTAGCATTCCACCATTGTAAATACCGTATTTCTCATTTTTCATATGTCACCAAGAAATATTTGACTCCATGCCCAATGGATAAGGCACTAATCTATGGTTCTTAGCGCTTCCGTGGAAAAAATAATTATCCCCAGGTGGAGCCAGATGTTGTGGCTCATTTGCATTTACCTTTGAAATATTTTTCAAAACACCAAAAAAGCATATATGTTAGAAAATGTAAAATTTTGTATGTCAAAGAATAAAATTGATTTATATGTTGGTACATTAACATTTCCTGATGAGATGTAAAGGTAGGTCGAAGGATTGGATAACCAAAATAAAGCTCAGGAGGGCTTTAACACTGTGGAGAAAGATGGAGTTGCATGAGTTCATTGAATGAACTATCGCAGGGAGTAGCATGGAGAATATGGAGTTGTAAAGCGGCGACAGCCGAAGAAACAGAGAAATCGGTTAAGGTATAAGACCTTTAGAAGATTCCAAAAGGAGGCGATCTGACGGCGAGGATTAAATCACAAAATTAAAGTGAGAGATGGACGGACCAGGTTGCATCGCAAATTTAAGTTTGAAAAGTTGTGAAATGGACACGTGTTGGCATAGCACAATTTCGCATCAGAGATTACTTAGTTTATGTGTTAAGGACTTCGCAAGTTAAACAAAATAACTTGTGATGTAGTAAGAAGTGAAACTTGCGATGCGATAAAGGGAGGAGCCATGTGTTGGCACAGCGATTCAGTGCATATTGCACATCGACAGGTTTAGAGTTTAGCATTAAGTCTTCGCAAGGTAAATTATATTGGTTGCGATGCGAAAAATAGGAGATGGCGGTGTGAGACAGTACAACGGGACCGTTGGATTGGGGCACAAATAAACGGTGGAGGTTAAATCGCAAACAGAGTAGTTTTTCACACCGGCATTATTATTGTTTACCATTTGAGCTATTTGTTATAGTTTTTGACGTGCAATATAGAATAAGTTGCGAAGTGAGATTGCTTCTGATTGGTCAGGTCATGTGTGGGCCTGTAAACCACAAGTCTGCAGGGTTTGTATAAATTTGCAACCATGTATTCGATAAGGTAATGTGAAGGGGCAGCCAATGAATAAAGAGGCATATGCAGAGTCAGGCATAAGAATGTATAGTGGCATTGTGGAAAGCACGATAGCTAGGTCAAGTCGGGCACCAAGGCGTCGTTACATAACTATGCAGATGCTACATCATAACTATAAAGGACACCTTGGCACTTCGTGAGGACGCATCAGCAACATTAGATTCAGCAAAACGAACAATATTTCCAGTTTTTATTTGTTTTCTTTGTATGATTTCATATGTAATCTTAACAGTTTAGGTAGTCAAATAGTTTCAAGAAGTTCAGCAATTATGAACTACTTTGATGTACTTAAGTAGATAGAAATAAAGAAAAAGGGTTTTGATTTTTGGACCTTTGGATGACTGTTAATTTGGTATTGAATTTTCTAAGAAAATAATGAAAGAATATCAAGTTTCCTACACTTGTCGATGTTGATATGTCTTTCCAGTTTCACTCTGTGTTTATTCCTCTTTTAATGAAGTGAAGTAATGTAGCATCCGGTCTCTTAATTACATCTGTGAGTAAGAGTTAAATCACCTTAATTTTCCTCCTTCTCTTCATCTCTTCTCTTTTCACAAACTCCTGATGAAACTTTAAAGTAATAGATTTTGTGTTTACAACATATTATTTCGAGTTTCCTCTTTCTCCATGATTTCCTTTGAAACTTAAAAGTGATAGATTTTGTTTCTCAGCATATCATTTTGAGTTTCTATTACATTTCTTCTTTTCATTTCATTCAAGTATCAGCATTTTATGGCATTGTGAAGGCTTTCATTATATCAGATTATTGAGGGTATTAAGTAATTAAATTCCAAAGGTGTTAAACAGAGGCCATTTGATATCGTAATTGTGACATACATTTATAAAATTTCTTAAGAGATGATTCCTTACCACAGCCAAGGGATTATTTCTTGAGATACAACAGTATGCTTGAGGAATCTCTTTGGAGATTTGTTTGAGGAGGTCCTCAATACGATGATGATATATTGCAACAACAAGAGTGGGATATGATTAGTATAGAATATTGTGTTTCATGCCAAGCCCAAGTATGTTGATATCATGTATCACTATATATGAGATATGGTGGAGAGAGGAGTCGTGAGACTCCATCATATTTCAACTGATGAGAAGATAGCAGACATACTCACCAAGGCTTTGTTGAAAGGGAATTTCTTAGTCTTCAGAGAGCATCTTGGACTAATAGATGTGGCCCTAAGAGGTAAGGGTCTCACTTATGTAGGAATGAAACAAAATACAGATATAAACATAAACACATATATGTAGCATAAATAAATCTAATCTCATTAATATCAAAGAACTGAAATATGCTTGCATACAAAAGGGAAATAAACTAGCTTTGGAGATGGTAGCTTATCTCTGAGAAGAGATGTGGAAAATACATGCCTCAAAAATATGTTACAATGAGGCTCGAGGGCCTTTTTATTATTGAACAACAAAGGGAAACCCTAAACAACCAATACCCTAACCCTAGGAGACAAAATTTCGGGAGTTTGTGGGGCCCATTGGGGTTATTTGGGAAGCCAACTTCCTAGGGTCATAACTTGGTCATATGATCTTCGTTTGGAATTTACGATACCTCGTTATAAAGTTCTCTCTGAGTACTATCAAGTTTGTGGTAGAACCATATGCAAACCTCAAAAAAAAATTCGTTTAGGAGGTCAAAAAATCTATGGAATTTCAAGACCCCAAAAACTACTAAAAATAGTAAATTGTGCTATAATCAAGGAAATTGATGAAACCAGCTAGAGATATAGAGGGAATAGGTAGGTGGCCACAAATATCCACCTGGATCATGGTTTATTAAGCACATTGAGCTATTCTCTTCCCCCCTGATTGAGCTCCCAGGGAAAGGAATTGAACTGGAGAGCTCCTGGGGTTGAGGGAACTCTCGACAATAGGATAGTTGTGATCCTTAACTCACGGTAATTAGTATCATTCCTATAGTCTAACAATAGTATATCTAAAATCCTTACCACATGGTAAGTCACATCCTACCTATTTTCATCTTTGGGACTTGATAAAGTATACCCCACTTGGCATCCTACCCGCAAGTTGGGCTTGTTAGGATTTCCACACATCTAGCCAATGGGTGAAGAGACATGGGATAGTTTTGATCCTTACCTCATGGTAAGTAGTATCCTTCCCAAGTGAGAGGATGCAGGTGTTCTACCACTAAATCTTAAGGGTCAAGTTGGAATATCAACAGAGAATAAGATAGTTGTGATCCTTACCTCACGATAAGTAGTATCTTTCCTTTTCGTGATGATAGGATATCTCAGATCCTTACCTTCCATGGTAAGTCATATACTTCCTATCATCCTTAGATAGACGGTGGTAGCTTGATCTTCCCTATGATGTCAAATTATTCTTCTTTAGATTCAAGAGTGTTCACTAGATGAGAAAATACAATACATGGTTTGATGATGACGGCGAGATGTTTCAAATGAGATTCATGATGTAGTCGCAAAATTTATCTCTAGTTGAGAGGGAGTGTTGATTTGGAAGATCAAGGAAAAATTATCTCCTTTATAAAATCTTCCTCATCCCTAGAAGACCCTATTTTCCCTTGGAATAATTTGATTTGGTAAAGGAAAATTTTAATCTTTAATGGAAAACCCACAAGTGAACAAAAGTTTAAGTCATCTTGGGAAGGGAAATTCAACCTCCTCGAACACATAAATACACCTCATGTCATATCATTTGGAGGCATCATCACACACATATTCTTCTTCTCTTTGGAGTTTTGACTACTTCTGAAATTCCAAGTCTTTTTCACATGTGTGATGAGGAGAGAGAGACTCTTTGATTGGGTTGAAATCTATCTTTAACCAGCCTTTGACCAGTGTTGACTTTTTGGTGTTTGGGAAGAGTTTGACTATTTTGACTTGACATTTTGCATCTATTTTGGAAGATGAATTCTTTGTCATGGAGAGCGAACTTTTCTAGGCACTTTTACCTTGGCTCACTGCAAATCAACAATTAGGGTTTCAACAGAATTTCTCATTGACTTTTAGCGATTTTGGAGGATTGTTTTTTGACTTCTTTAACTGCACTTTGACCAACAGTCAGAGCCGCATTGTTTGAAATTTTATCAAGATCTTTTGGAGGCACATTTATCATTAACCACTGAACATTTTGGATTGATGTTGCTAGCATTGAATTCGACCAGAATTGCAGATTTGAGTTGTTGACCAGTTTTGACTATTGGGCTCATCTTTTGGATATTGATTGGTTAGTTTTGTTGGATAGTCAAAGGTTTGACTTTGAATCTTGATTGATAAATTAGAATATTGTCCTCTCTATGTTGTAAATTTGATGACAATCTAATAGAAGAATAATTTGAAGGGGTTTTCCCCCTTATGGGGGTTTTCCTTAGTCTTTGACCAAATCTTGTGTCTCTTGTTATTGTTGTTGGTTGTCTTCTATTATACATTGAATTTATTGTTATATCTACAATAGTTATTTGTTACTAGAAGATTAAATTGATTTGTAAGTGATCACTAATTGAAGAAATAACTGGGCTAAGTAATAACATAGAACAGTGGAAAATTAACATCAATCAAATAGATGAAAATCTAGTCAAACTTCACTGGTCAAAGTGTCTTCTCATTCACAGGTGTGAAGATAATTTTTTTTTCTATTGGAAAAATCTGAATGACAATACAAATGAGGAGGTCATCCTATCAATTTATATGTGTTTAATCTTATGGGTTTTGACCAAGAGTCAAACCAATCCAATTCGTGGGGCCGACCTGTCAAATTTGGAGCCTGCATGAAGAATAAAATATTGATTTGTTTCCCATTTAATTTTTTGACTTAAATAATGACTGTAGCTACAATATTTCCACACTCCCTCTTAGCCAATGAATTTTTTATCCTTGACTTCCACAAATGTACATATATTGTGTTGGAAATACTGAGAGGGGGGTGAATCAGTATTTCTTTTCAATTGTTAATTTTTGCCAGTCAGATTCTTCACAATTAAAAACAGAGAGGTGTATAATAATATTATTATTAAGGATTAATAAGAACTTCAATCCCTTTTCAAATATTTCAGTACAATAAATGTGTGAGGGCACCAACCCTTCAATGAATTAGGCACCAACCTGTTTCCAACCACCAACTTGGACTTTGATGAGGCTCCGACCTCTAGGGCTTCGACCCTATATTATCAAGGCACCAACCTTGTGTTTAGGGGCTCCTACCCCAAGGACACCAATCCTTCAGAATTATTTAGATGTGATGTACTTACATGAGTGTTTTCAATAAAGTTCTTCACTATTCAACCAATCAGCTCCAAGACTGTGCTTGACTGTCCAATATATGTCTCCATCATTGACTGCATATGTCCTCACAGTAGGCTTGATGATGCCATCATAGTAACTGAATTACTAAACTATAATATTTAGCAAACAGAGCTACTATACTAGTAGCAGTATTCTACAACGATGATCATGCTCCTTTAAGAGACTGACCTCAAAGTCTAAGATCCTAAAATGAGGTTTGGTACATAGAACGAAGTGCAGAGATAAGGTGTTCCAGAAAACCCAAGGTTTGTTCCTGTAGTGGTTTATACTGACCCGAAATTGCAGAGATGTTATAGGTCCGAAGTTTCATAATTGTAGTTCTATGGTTCTGTAATAAAGAAACAGGTATGAGGTCTATGATTGAAGGTCTGTGGTTAGAGGAATATGACCACGGGTCTGAGCAACCAAGCTTAGGTAGTTGTCCAAGCTGTTCTTATCAATAGATCTTAGTTGTTGTGTGTACTTAGTGTGATTTGTATAGAGTCTGATCACTATAATCAAGCACAGTCATTGTAAACTTCAAGAATCCGAGCCAAAATATCACTAAGAAACCCTTATAAAAAATGCCCTTGTCTCTTCCTTCTTTTGTTCACAAGTTGTGAACAATTATTTTTCTTTTGTGTGTTGTTGAAAGAGTTTAAGTATGAGAAAATGAATCTCAAACTGTATATAAATAGTCTTGTTTGTAATGACAATCGAAAAGCCACGTCCATGTTTGGAGGCCAACATGAGTAGGCTAGCATAGGTCGGCTCGCCAAAAAATAATATTTTTCTAACTTTAAAATTCATTATCTTTCAAACCACTTGGATTTTCAGGCTAAGTAATAGCTCGTTGGAAAGGAAAATTTATGCTCTTTAATATGGTGAAGGTCTCATAGAAAAATTCTGCCTCCAAGATAGAGAAAAATATTTTTTAATGTGACTGGCCATTTATTTATGCAGAAATGGAGGTAGGACATAATGTCTTAGGATTCTTTATGGTTTGATTCTTCATTATGCCATAGTTATATATGCCTTCATGTAAGCTTCCATCATCTATTATCTGGTCTGTCAACAAGTATGCTCATTTATTCATCCTATTTCCATCAATGAAAACTTGGATTGACAATCTCCCCCTTTTTCATTGGATGGAAATATTTTTCTTCTCTCCCCCTTTGATATCAATGGAAATGGGGTGCTAATGTGCTTCCCCTATCATGCTAATCCCCCTATCATGTCGTTCCTCTTGAGATGCTTCTTGATTTAATGTGATGCAAGATCAATGACCCCCATCTTTTGGCGAAGATACTCAAATGCTTCTCGTGGAAAGGGTTTTGTAAAGATATCTGCAATTTTCTCTTTTGGATTGACGTATTCCAACTTGATATTTTTTTTAGCAACTTTTTCTCGGAGAAAATGGTATTTGATTGGAATATGTTTGGTCCTTGAGTGCATCACAAGATTTTTTGAAAGACTGATGGCACTAGTGTTGTCGCAAAAAATAGTAATTGGTTGCTTAGTTTCTATGTTGACATCCTTCAAGGCTTCCTTCATCCATATAATTTTTGTACAACAATCAGCAGCAGCTATATATTTTTCTTGAGTTGTAGAAAGAGATATAGATGATTGCTTTCTGCTAAGCCAAGATACAAGACAATCTCCCATAAAGAATGCATTTCCACTAGTACTTTTTCGATCATCCACGCTTCTGGCCCAATCAGCATCAGAGTAAGTTGTCACAATAAGAGTTGAACTCTTAGGATACCAAAGAACGAAATCAGTCGTTCCTTTCAAATATCTGAGAATTCTCTTCACAGTTGCTAGATGGGATTGTTTAAGACTTGACTGAAATATTTCTACCATTCCTATTGCTCGCATAATATCTAGTCTTGTAGTAGTTAAGTATAAGAGAGCTCCAATTATTGACCTGTAAAGAGTTGCATCTATGAGAGGGGTATCATCATGTTTACTTAATTTACAATCTGTGGTCATCGGTGTGCTCATTGGTGCACAATTTTCCATCCCATAACTTTTGAGCATGTCTTTAAGATATTTTTCTTGAGATATAAACATGCCTGCAGAGGTTTGAGATATTTGTAGCCCAAGAAAGTAAGACAACTCACCAATCATAGACATTTCGAATCTTTTGGACATATTTAGAGAATATTCATGGCTCATCTCATCATCATTTCTAGCAAATATTAGATCATCAACGTATACAAGAGTGATCAAAAGTTTTTCCTTGTCCATCTTCATGTAGAGATTTCTACCTAATACTCCCTTTTTGAAACCTTCTTGTTGCAGATAATGATCCAAATTTGCATACCATGCCCTAGGGGCTTGTTTTAATCCATACAAGGCATTTTTTAGCTTGCATTCAAAGTCCTTTCCTTCAGCAAGATCAAATCCTTCTATTTGCTCCATGTAAACTTCTTCCTTGAGATTTCCATTCAGGAATGCTGATTTTACATCCATTTGATAAACCTTGAATCCTTTTGAGCAAGTAAATTCCAAAAATATTCTTATGGCTTCCAATTGAGCTACTGGTACAAAGGTTTCTTCGAATTCAATTCCTTCAATTTGCGAGTATCCCTTGCAGACAAGTCTGGCTTTATTTCTGATGATTTGACCATCCTCATTCATCTTGTTTTTGAATACCCATTTTGTTCCAATTATATTTTTATCTTTTGGGCTAGGTACCAACTCCCAGGTCTCATTATTTTCAATTTGAGACATTTCTTCTTCCATGTCCTTTACCCAATAAGGATATTTACTTTCTTGAGAAAAAATTTCAGGTTCTATTAAAGATAATAGAGCAACATCATATTTTCTTGAAGTGTTTGTCATCCTTCTTCGAGTTTGAATTCCTTCATCTATATTCCAAATAACCTGTTCTTCCGGATGATGTTTTTGAATGAATTTGATCTTAGAAGGAGTTTGTGAAGGTTCACTTTGATGTTCTCCATCCTCTTCTTTTTCAAGTTCTTCTTCTTCACTTTCTTCAAGGAAAAGCTTAACTTCATGATCGTCAATTCTCTTTTCTGGAAGGCCTTCATCAATCTTCACATCAAGGTTTTCCACTATTTTCCATAAACAATTGTTGTAACATTTGTAAGCTTTTCTCCTTTTGGAGTATCCAAGAAATATTCCCTTTTCAACCCTAGAATCAAATTTTCCTGGTGAGTCATCATTTATTTTTATGAAGCATTTGCTTCCAAAAATCTTGAAATATTTTACTAAAGCAGGTCTTCCTTTCCATAATTCATAAGGAGTCTTTTCATTATTTGGTCTTAGTTGAGTTTGATTTAAGGTATAAACTGTTGTCCCAACTTCTTCTCTCCAAAATTTGGGTTGCAAATTAGCTGCTAGTAGCATTGTCCTTGCCATTTCTTGAATGGTTTGGTTCCTTCTTTCAACTACTCCATTTTGCTTGGGTGTCCTAGCAGAAAATATTTCTCTTTCGATTCCATGCTCTTTACAGAATTCATAAAATTCTTTTGAGGTGAATTCTCCTCCTCTATCCGTTCTAAGACATTTAATCTTAAAATCTTTCTCATTTTCAATGAGAGTTTAGGATTCTTAAAACATTCAAATGCTTCAGATTTATATTTTATGAAATATACCCACATCATTCTAGTATAGTCATCAAAAAATAGAGCAAAGTACCTTTCAACTTGAAGAGATGGAGTTCTAGTTGGCCCACATAAATTTGCATGAATGATTTCCAGAGGTTTTGATGTTGAGAACTCCTTAGTTTTGTGGCTATATTTGGTTTTCTTTCCATGTTGGCATGGGCCACATACAACTTGATTTGGCTTGAACATTTTTGGAATGTCCCTTACTACATTAATTTTGTTGATGTTGACCAGGTTATCAAAACTTGTATGCCCCAATCGCTTATGCCATAACCAACTTTCATCTGTTTGGCTTAAGTAACATTTATCTCCTTGGATTTTGCTGAGAATGTAGACATTATCTGGTTTTCTTACTCCTTTTGCCACAAGTTCTCCTGAGGATGAGTCTCTTATTTCACAATTTTTAGTACTAAATACAACATTATGTCCTTGGTCACAAATTTGGCTAACACTTAAGAGATTGTGTTTGAGCCCTTCTACCAGCGAGGTATTTTGAGCCTTTCCTTGTCCATTGACAAGTGTAGCAGTTCCTTTTCCAGTGATTTTAGCGGATCCACTTCCAAAGGATACATTTCCATTTTTCTTGTTCGATGAGACAAATTTATTTTGGTCACCTGTCATATGTCTTGAGCATCCACTATCCATGAGCCAATGATTTTCTTCACTATGAACACATAGAGATCGGCCACATTTATTTGCTTTGAGATTTATGCTTTTAGCTTCCTCTCCTTTGAGAAGGAAAGTTTGTTCATTATGATCATAATTATTACATAATGAGCTAGACAGATCAAACTTAGCCAAAGGATCAAAGGAATTGTAAGTTTTCATGTTTCCTTTCTCTTTATGACGACGTGGTTTGTTTGTTTGATCTTTCAATCTTGGTGCTTCATTTTTATGAGCCTTGCAATTCTTAGCTTGATGCCCAAAGTTTTTACAATAGTAACAGTACCCAAGAAAAATAGTTTGGTACCTGTTGTAATAGCCATAGCTTGAACCAACATTCTTCCTTGGAGTTGCTCTTTCTTCAATTCTTGGTTTTGAGATGGCCTTTGTTCCTGACGAGATGATTTTTATTCTTTTGGATGGCAAGAGAGTATGTCGGCATAACTCCTTGCATTATTCTTTGTAATTGATGATTCTCCTTTGAAACCAATTCCAGATTTGTCATGTTGAGGTTTTTGAGTATTAAGAATGTTATCAAGTGCTTGACAGCTTTGCCAACTCCTTTTGACTTGCTCCAATTCCTTTCTTAGAGATATTATTTTGGCTTCACGTTTTTCACAAATATCATCCTTCTCTTTAAGCTTATTGTTCAAGAAGTATTCCCTTATTTTTGCTTCCTCTTATTCTACTTTGAGAGAAATTATCTTCTTTCGTAGATTCTCATTTTCTTCAATGGCACTCATTAGTAATTTATCCATGTTTCCTTCATCTTCTAGTTCTGAATCATCATCATTTGTAAATGCGATGAATAACACTTCTTTGCTTCCAACATAGTTACTTTCCTCATCTGATTCATCATCACTTTCTTTGTAATGACGCATATTTCTAGTTGATTTCTTTTTTATGACTACAAATTCATCTTCATCATGCTCATCTTGTTTGGAGAAGAAGTTATTCTTATTAAACCCTTTCTTTTTGTACATCATCCTTTTAGAGTCCTCTTCATCATCACTATCATGTTTATGAGGACATTTTGCAGTGTAATGACCTATTCTTCCACATTTGAAACAATTAAGAGGGTACTTACCTTTTAGTTTAGATCCCTTCTTAATTCATCGTACAAATTAAGCTAATTCATTTTCAACATCAGATTCATCGTTGTTGCTATTCCATCCTTTTCCTCTTTTTGTTGATTTTGAAGCTTTGAATGCTGCTTCTTTGAAATTTGGACTTCCTTTCCTCATCTCATAGGCAATGAGAATTCCATGAATTTCATCCATCTTGAGAGTATCTAGGTCCTTCATTTCTTCTATGGTACTTACTTTGGAGTCAAATATGTCAGGAAGTGATCTCAGGATTTTTTGAACAATAGTGCTTTCTTCAATATTTTCTCCTAGCCCTTTAAGGGAGTTAACCACATCAGCTACTTGGAGGAAGTATAATGAAATATCTTCTTCATCATCCATTTTCAGACTCTCGAATTTTCTCCTATAGGTTTGAAGCTTTGCCTTCATAACTTTGGAGTCCCCATCATACAGGGAAACCAGCTTATCCCATACTCCTTTGGTTGAGTCACAATTTATGACTTTTGTGAATTTGGAATCGGTAATTCCACTAGTGATGGAATTTAAAGCTTTGGAATTAGAAATGTAGGCTTTTCTTTCTTCTGTATCAGTTGGAAGACTAGAGGGAGATTTGTACCCATCCAAAACAGAGTGAAATACTTCAGGACCAAGAGACATTAGATAGTAAGACATCCTCTTTTTCCATAGGTTCGAGCAACTAGGCTTAGGTAGTTGTCCGAGTTGTTCTTATCAACAGGTCCGAGTTTTTGTGTGAACTTAGTCTGAGATTTCTAGAGTCTGATCACTGTAATAAAGCATAGTCACTATAATCTTCAAGAATCCGAGCCAAAATATCACTGAGAAAACCTTATCAAAAATTCCCTTGTCTCTTCCTTCTTTTTTTCACTAGTTGTGAACAATTATTTTTCTTTTCTGTGTTGTTGACCAAGTTAAAGTATGAGAAAATGAATCTCGAACTGTATATAAATAGGCTTCTTTGTAATGACAACCAAAAAGCCACGTCCATGTTTGGAGGCCAACATGAGTAGGCTAGCACAAGTCGGCTAGCCAAAAAATAATATTTTTCTAACTTAAAAAATTCATTATCTTTCGAACCGCTTGGAGTTTCGGGCTGAGTAATAGCTCATTGGAAAGGAAAAATTATGCTCTTCAAGATGGTGAAGGTATCATAGAAAAATTCTACCTCCAAGATAAAGAAAAATAACTCTTAATGTGACTGGTCATTTATTTTTGTAGAAATGGAGGTAGGACAGAATGTCTTAGGATTCTTTATGGTTTGATTCTTCATCATTCCATAGTTATATATGTCTTCATGTAGTCTTCCATCATCTATTATCTGGTTCGTCAACAAGTATGTTCATTCATTCATCCTATTGCCATCAATGAAAACTTGGATTAACATGTTGAATCAATTTTTTTCATTCCAAGAAAATATTTGAAAGAGCTTAGCTATGTTTATGAATCCATCCACCTCATTTTATATACCAAAGGCATGTGGAAAGCATCCACACATCAGCATCAAATAGAGGAACTAGCTAACCACTAGTCCCTAGGTCACCAAACTACCAAGTTACTCATAATATTGTCAGGAACCCACCCGAACCAAGCTGAAACCACACAAATCTGCCAAGTTACCACATGAATTTTTATCAAGAACCCCACCAGACACATGGTGAAACCCGAGGCCTGTTTAACATTTCACATGTCGTCACATGTTATTGAATGGTAAAATTACTTTTCTAAGTCTATAAGGCACAAGCTCAACCCACAAACCAAACCCCATGGCAATATGGTTAGAACCACACTGACGAGGAGAACAATCTAGGGCTTGATGCTAACTGGGCCAATCTCCCCAACCATAAACCATGGTTTCCCGGTCAAAACCCATGACTTAATGGAATCTCCCCAAACATATTATATGGTTTCTCAACCAATACCCATGACCTAAGGGAGATTAATATGCCCCTTGATGTTACAATTAACATCAACACTCCCTTCTGTTGGCATTGATGTGTGTTGTAGTGTTGTAGATGTGTGGTTGATTTTCATTAATGTTAGCTTGGTTGCTTGGGTTGCAGGTGAGTTGGATATGCATGTTTATAGGTATTTGTGGGTGGCTTGAGTATGGATGATGTGGAGATGTTCCTTGGCATGTAAACTAGCTTGGACTAGCTTGGTGATTATGGTTGAGGTATAGATGGTCCTTGGTTGGATGATGGTGTATTGCACTAGTTTGGAGGCTCTCCCGTGATGATGATGGTATGTTGGTAGATTGCACTAGCTTGGAGGTCCTCCCATGATGATGGTATTCATAATCATGTTGATGCATATAGATATTGGTGGATGCTACAGAGTTTAGAGTTGAGGATCCTTGATGAGTAGGTCTCATTGGTCTCCATGTTCCTGATTAGGTCTCCTTGGTATCCTATGATGATGATGTTATACATTGGGCTTGGAGAGGATCTACATGTGCTTTAGATGGTTGTATAGGTCTTGGAGGATGTATGCCAGGTATGGGAGTTGCATATTGATAGTAGAGATGTTTTTGGAGAAGTTTGATGGCCCATATATTTAGTATGGTGTTGGTTAGCATCCTAGTCAACCTAGTTTGACTTTTGATGATGTTGATGATATTGTAGTGACTTGGTGAAGTGTTGAGGAGGTGGAATAGACTTCTAGAGTTCCTACAAAGGTTGGTCAAGTTCTGAAAGATGTGTAGGAAGGTTCTGAGCTGAGGAAACATGTTTTTGAATCTCCTCTACCATAGTCGCATGCATTATGGGTCAAGGGAGCGGTTTTAGGCCCTAGTCGCTAGAAGGAAAGGCTCAAGGGAGAAATTATAGCCCCATTCACATGGATGGCAATGCGAAGGGAGTGACCGAGATCTTTTCAGAGTTTATCTATGCATTCCTCATGTTGATTAGCCAATTTTGGTGTTGTGGCAATGCTCTTAGTCGAAAATTTTCAGCATATGGTAGGAAAAGTTCATGGGGCCTCTAGAAGTTAATCAAGGTTGAAGATATAAAAGTGATAGTGGAGTTAGTGATTGATTTGGTCAAGAATTCTATCTCAACAAAATCTGAAGCATGTGAAAAGGATTGTTGAGTGATGCATAACCTATAGCATTTACTGAGTTAATTGTCTCAGAAAATGTTAAATATAACAAGGTTGTGAGTCTATTTGGTGGGTTGCTTAGAGAGTGAGTGAGAATGCCAGTGTTGGGGCATTGTGTGTGAGTTGAGATTGCTCCAACTACTCACATTGTATTGCAGAGAGTGTGTGTGTAGAATTCAAATTTTATGTGTTGCAAAGTGGAGAAGAATTGGTAACTTGTTGTGTGCTTGAGAGTGGCATTTTGATGTGAGTTGGAGTGAAGAAATTCCCCCCTCCAGGTCATCATTGGATTCAGTTTTGTGTGCAGAATGATGGTGTTTTTGGTTTTCTCATGTTGAGTGAATTGAGAGCCCAGTATGAAACATTTATGAAATGTGGTTTGCATGGAGGAAGTGGAGGCGTGTGGAGGCTTCAGTATAGACATTGATTTGGTCGATTCATAGTAGGAAGAGTTTTATCGATCCAATAGGATTTGGACAGTGCAATGGTGGTTGGGTGAGGATCGTTGGTCATGGGAGCTTTTAATGGATGGTAGTATGTAGATCCGCAAGAGAAAAAAAGTTCTGAATTGGTATTTTTCAGCATACTATAGAGAAATCCAAGTCTTCCATCTTATGGGTGTAAGATAATCCATGTAAAATTTGCTTAGAAGATAACAAAAATAATTGAGTAGCACAACAGCAACAGAGTGGTTTTCTCCCGAAAGGGTTTCCACCATATATACTTGTGTTCTATGCGCATGCTTGTGTTTCTCATGTTTTTATGATTTCAGTTTATTGATTCTCACAATTTTTGATGAATTAATTTTGTTCATGTGCATGGATAATGAACATTGAGGCAAAAGTTTAAATTGGTAAAAATTGATACAAAGGTCATCGCTATTGATTCACCCGCCTCTCAGTAGTGAATATAATTCCAACGATTGGTATCATAGCAAGTGCTCTTCAGTGAAGTTTGACCGCTTGGAGAGTAGAAGAAGGAATATGTCTCAAAAGACAAGAAGTTTGAATAAGGAATAAAATAAATCCATTACAAAATAAGCAGCAAATTCTGAAATTTTAGCCAAAGAAATTGTGTTACAAGGTAATATGTTGAAAGAATTTTTGTATTATAATTCTGATGATTATTTTGAGTTTGATAGTGATGATGAGAAGGATGTTTCTCACATTAAGGTTTAATATGAATTGGCAATGATTGTTATCAAAGAATTAGTTGTTAAAGTAGGAAGCTAACCACTACATGTAAAGATCACAAAAGACTTTCGCATATTTATGATGAAAAAGAAAATGGCCTAAGAGGAGATTAATGGATTGAAAATTCAGCTTGAGGAGGCAAAGAAGATTGAGGAAGAAACAAGAAAGTAGTATAAAAATAAGGAAGCGGAATGTGAGAGATTGGAAGAAAAAGTGGTTTCACTAAGAAATTATTTAAAGGAGAAAACCACTTCCTCACCTATCAAAATAGATTGCAGCATGCACAAAGGATAAACCAATTTAATTCCAGCCAAAAGAATAATCGATGATGGAAATATAAAAAGAAGCAAGAATGAGTGCCATCAACAAAGCAAGCAACCAAAGAAGGATCTCAAGGAAGAAAAACCAAATGTGGTGCCAAGAAAAGAGCCTACAAGATCATTTTCATTTTTGGATGATGTGAGATGCTTCAATTTCCAGAAATTTGGACATATTGTAGCAAATAGTAGATCCATGCAGCAAGAGAAGCTATGGTATTAGAGATCCCATCAAGAAAACCATCAAGGAAGACAACCCACTTCACGGAGTTCAGCCAAAATCAAGTATATTTCTCATTTTTATGGTTATTTATATTCATGCAATGATTTTTTCCACAAGGATATTGAGTGCAAGTTGCATGGAATGAGGAGTAAAACAAGGATCAAAAGATTTGAGTCTTTTCCTCCACTTCCTGGTCATATCAGATGCTACATATGTGATAATCTTGGTCATATGGCTAAGTATTGTAAGACTCCAAGACACTTAAGGCCACCTAATCAAAGAATGAAGATTATGCATAGTAGGCCAAACAAGAGGACAATTGGACATCCACATGCAAAAGAGTAGCCACTCAAAGTTTGGAGGAAGAAGGAGCAACAAGGATTGGCAAGAAGAAGTTGAGGCTTGCATGGCCTCAAGGGGAGCTATCGTGCATCTTGTCTTTGCATGTAACATCATTGATGGTGTTTCCATAGCTAGTGAAGTGTGTGTGAATAGGTTTATCTGTTGAGGAGTTTTTTTGTTGCATATCATTTTTGATGGATTTTATTTATACCACTGATATTGGCTTTTCTAAGATGTTGTCAGGAGAAGAGATGGCACAAGTTTAGGGGGAGCACTTTATATGCTTCCAATATTTTGATGGCATTATGACTCCTTGGAGGAGTTGGTTATGCATCTCATGTTATGTGCTCATCATCCAGATGTTATGCTTTTATCATGCATGGATTATATGTTGCCTATATCAGTGGACATGCAGTTGGTTTGTTTCATGCATTTTGGGTCGATGATTTTATGCATGTGTTAGTGCCATGGAGATTAGTATGATGATGGTTCATGATGCTTATACTTATAATGGATGTTTCGTATTTTTGTTGCTACATTTGATGATGCTTACGTTTTTTTAGTATGGTTGTTGATGTGATGTTGTTGCCATCATTACATCATTTTATGTTGCTATCAGTGTTTGGATATTTTGTGGAGGATCATACTCCATATGATGGTTATTTTTGTTGCCATGTATAGATATAGAGAGTTGATATATTGTGTTGTTTGGATGCTATATTTCTGATTCATGACGTTGATATATGTTGTTGGTTCATGATCATGTTGCTTATGCATATTATTGTTGGGCCATTACGTATTTTTATGTGTTGTCAGTGACCACTGCAGAAACATTGATTCATGGTTGTTGATTTGGGGAGGTTGATACATGTCTTTTATGTGATTTATATTGAAATTATCTTGTTGTCATAGAGAGGACATTTAGTTTATCATATGCTCTATGTATTTGATGTTGTATGAGACATATATTTATGAGATGATTGTTATGATAGCCATGTATGAAAGAGTCTCATTTTTTTATATTTCATGCATAGTGTTGAGAGTTATGTTTGGAATTTGTTGCACAATTAGTTATGAGAGTCGGTTCAATGATGTATTGGTTGTTAGTAGTGTCAAAACAGCCATGTGTTTCATGTACTATTATTGTACACTCTCATACTTATCATGGAGAGGCTTTCTAGAGTCATGTATGCATTGAGATAGAGTCATGTGAGTTGTATTTCAACCATTTATGGTATTATTAATGTCATTGTACAATCATGTATTATCATTTCATAAGCCATGCAAATCCTATGATGCCATGTACCTTATTGCATGGCATTTTTCATAGTCCTTGGTCCATATGGAGTAGCCTCTTGCATATAACAAGGAGGCATTGGTAGCTATATATTTTAGTTTACATTCAGCAATGGAGATGTTGTATTCAATGGAGTATGGTTGGTCATATTGTTGTGCCCTGTCATCATGGATTTGTTGCTTCCATCTCTACTTCAGAGAGATGTTGCATGTTGATGGTGATGTATGAGTTTTATGTTTCTCAATAGTACATTGTGGAGAGGATGTATTAGATGGTGTTTCTTCACAGTGGTAGGAGATGTATGTTGTTTTTTCTTCAGGGGAGAGAGCATGTGTTTCATTGTTTGCTCCTGCTGAGTGATATTTTATTGTTGTTGTTGGTAGGAGAGTTATGTCGTTTCTCGTGTGTTGATGATTGGACATAGCTTGTGTCTAGGGGGAGTGTTGTTGTATTCTTAATCTTGCACTCCATTGTTCATCACCTGCATATGATATTGAGTGGAATTATGTGTTTATTGATGGAGACCCTTGCATGTAGAGGAGTATATAACATTTGTCATTGACATCTTTATCTCTTTTCCATTGTTGTCAAACGGGGAGAATGTGAGGATGTTGATCAGATGATTGTTTCAGCTAGGGGGTTGACATCAATTCCAAAGGGAGATATTTTTGGCATTTATGTGTGTTGCAGTGTTACAGATGTGTACTAGTTGATTGTCATTGATGTCAACCTGGTTTCATGGGTTGCAAGTGAGCTGCATATGCATGTGTATAGGTAGTTGCAGGTGTCTTGAGTATGGATGATGTGCAGATGATCCTTGGCATGTACACTAGCTTGGAGATGATGGTTGAGGTATAGATGGTCCTTGGTTGGATGATGATGTATTGCACTAGTTTGGAGGCCCTCTCATGATGATGATGGTATGTTGGTATGTTGCACTAGCTTGGAGGTCCTCTCATGATGATGGTTTTCATGATCATGTTTTTTCATATGAATATTGGTGGTTGCTATAGAGTTTAGATTTGAAGAGCCTTAATGATTAGGTCTCATTGGTCTCCTTGGTCTCCATGTTCCTGATTAGGTATCCTATGATGATGATGTTATACATTGGGCTTGGAGGGGATCTACATGTGCATCATATGGTTGTACAGGTCTTGGAGGATGTCTGGCGGGTATGGGAATTGCACACTAATAACAGAGATATTTGTGGAGAAGTTTGATGGGCCAAATATTTAGTATGGTGTTGGTTGGCATCCTAGTCAACCTAGTTTGACTTGTGATGATGTTGATGATATTGCAGTGACTTGGTGAAGTATTCCAGAGGTTCCAGAGACTTCAAGAGGTCCTAAAAAGGTTGTTCAAGCTCTAGAAGATGTTTGGGAAGGCTCTGAGTTGAGGAGACATGTTTTTGAATCTCCTCTTCCATAGTTGCGTGCATTATGGGTCAAGGGAGTGGTTTTAGGCTCCAATCGCTAGAAGGACAGGCTCAAGTGAGCATTTATAGCCCCAGTCCCATGGATGACAGTGCTAAGGGAATGACTGAGGTATTTTCACGAGTTTTTCTATGCATTCCTTGCATTGATCGATTAATTTTGTTGTTGTGGCGATTTTTGTAGTCGAAACTTTTCGGCATATGGTCGGAAAAGTTCATGGGGCCTCTAGAAGCTAATTAAGGTTGAAGATATCAAAGGGCTAGTGGAGTTGGTGATTGATTTGTTCAAGAAGTATATCTCAACCAAATATGAAGCATGTGAAAAGGATTGTTGAGTGATGCATAATCTGTAGCATTTACTGAGTTAATCATCTTAGAAAATGTTAAATAGAAGAAGGTTATGTGTCTATTTGGTGGGTTGCTTGGATATTGAGTGAGAACTCCATTGTCGAGGCATTGTGAGTGAATTGAGATTTTTTCAACTACTCACATTGTATTGCAGAAAGTGTGTGTGAAAAATTCAAATTTTATGTGTTGCAGAGTGGAGAAGAATTGGCAGCTTCTTGTGTGTTTGAGAGAAGTATTTTGATGTGATTTGGAGTGAATAAATTCACCCCTCTGGGTCAAAGTTTGATTCAGTTTTGTGTGCAGAATGATGGTGTTGTTGGGTTTCTCATGTTGAGTGAATTGAGAGCCTAGTATGAAACAACTATGAAACGTTGTTCGCATGGAGGAAGTGGAGGCGTGTGGAGGCTTCAATATAGACAGTGATTGGGCCGATTCATAGTAGGAATAGGTTTCTCCATCCAATTGGAGTTGGACAGTCCAATGGTGGTTGGGCGAGGATCATTGGTCATGGGAGCTTCCAGTGGATGGTAGTCCGTAGATCTGCAAGAGAAACAGAGTTCTGAATTGATAATTTTCAGCAACTAGCTCAACCATAGAAATACATAGGAGCCTCATTGCTCCTTTTATACCACGTGCTTTGACCTATCATCGTGTTTGTCTCCCGCACTTTGATCAAACAATCCTACGAGTAGCTTCAGAACCCACACTACTTCACAACTCACCAAATTGTAGTACACTTTGCTTCATATGCTATCAACTTCATGTTCATCATAGCAGCCCCCAAGTTGAATCAGCGTTCTCAACCCAATCCATTAGAGTAATTTTGAGGTCAAAAATGAGCCTCAAAACAAAATTGTACAACAAAAATCAACTTTATAAGATCCAATAGAATTAAATATGATGATGTCAACTGTGGGGGATGACTCACCATTTTTGGAGTAAAAAGATAAAATAAAATAAAATAAATAAAAAATAAAACTACTTTTTCAACTCGTATTTTCAACCTATCCCCCTATGATTTTACTCAAATTTCGAGCAAAAGCACTTGTTATATGTAAAAATTAATTTTGTATCCAAGAATTGCTCATGTTGCATGCTTTCGATGGACCCTACTACATGAAAAATGTGAAATACATGAAAGATGTGATTGCAATCATGTTTTTCATGTATTTCACATTTTTTGTTTAGTAGGGTCTATCGAAAGTATGCAACGTGGGTACTCCTTGGATACAAAATTAAATTTTGCATCCAACAAGTGCTTTCGCTCAAAATTTGAGTAAAATTGTATGGAGATAAGTTGAAAAAGTAGTTTTTTTGTTTTTTCCCTCTAAAACTTGATAAGGTAATCTAATATTATTTTATTATTTCCACTACCATTTTATAATATTTCTTAGGAATTCCACTTTAGACCTCAAATTTCTCTAATGTGAATCTATGAATCCCTACAGTTGTACGAGACATCTCAATCCATATCCAGTTGTACGATGTTGGTACCTCAACACACAGTGTGCCATATGCCTTGGCTCAGCCATAAACTAACTAGCTTGAATCCATTTTGAATTCATCATTGAATTTTCATAGATTTCGGCACAATGACATGCTTCAAACTTGATGGTCTGCCTTGCTGCGTATGAACTAGCAGCTCTTCCAGTCATCATGCACGATTATAGATTTCGGTATAATTTCTCCCACTACAAATAACTAACCCTGGGTGAATCCTCTTACCACAAAATTTGCTTCATTCTTCCAATACTTCCACTTTTTGCCAGAGCCTTTGAAGTATTGACGATGTACCTACAATCCTCACTAGGAGGCCAAACAAGAAACAATTATAATCCAGCAAAAGAAACAAAGATAAGAGACTAACTAATAGAAAAACGATAATAACCAAGGAAGACAGATGTTGAGAACTTATCTTTTGAGGATTGTAGGAAATTTTCAACTCCCTCTTGTTCCTTGCCTACTTGCAAAAATCACTAAAATCTATTTTCAATCTTATCAACCTAGTAAAACATATCCTTGTCCTTATCAATAGCTGATAATTCTTTTGTATTGTCATTCTCGGATTTCTTCTTATGTGGATATTCATCATCATCACAACTAAGGCATGATGATTTCCCTTCCTCTTCCTATTATTATCTCCTTCAAGACACTTGTCTTGAGAGTGGCCATACTTGTTATAATGACAACATTGAATTCTTGCCATATCCTTCTTTCCTTAAGAGGGAGGAGGTTTTCATCATGTATCCCTTTGAAACCTTCCAAAATTTCTCCTTCCTCTACCATCTTTAGAGTGTGATGTAAAAGCTTAAGAGTCACCATCTTAAGGTCATGGAATCTTCCCCTTTGAGACAAGTCTAGATTTCTCTTGAGTACGTACATGAGGTCCATAATTCCTCAAAAATTGGAATATCCTTTATGCCACAAATACTAGATGCAAGTGAATATCAAGAGTCAAGAAAACCATCAAGTGATGTAGTCACAAATTCTGCATCATAAATAACTTCATTAATAGCTTTGAGTAGATCTTGTAAATGAAAGATCCTCATGAAATATGAAGCCATATTATAATCCTTTGTCATTTGATGAAGTTCATTCTTCAAACTCATTTTCTAACCAATGTTATCGATGTATACAATCCTACGGGAACATCATACATCTTCTTTGAAGAATCCAAACCTGAAACATATGGAATCAAATGATCTCTGATAGATTCAACAATAATCCTCATGGTTTTGATTTCATTCTTCGTGCACCTTGTTTTTCCTTCATTATCTTGTGGTTTTGTAGCCTTTCCTTTCACATGCTCCAAAACATTGTTCTCCACAAGAATAAGATCAATTATTGTCTTCCATTACCTTAAGCTTGTAGCACCTTGTAACCTTTTTTTTTGTCTTAGTATAGGAATCCATGGTCATATATCTAGTCAACCAATCAAATTGTAAAAGTATATATCTTCAAAAGTGATCTCAATGCCCCATTTTCCCTTCATCAAAGCTTTGATACCATGTTTATTTTTAGGGTGCAATTAAGGCAAACACAAATTTTATGCCAGATAATTATTTCCTATGATACAATTACCTCCTTAGCACATTCCAAATCATAAAGCAATTACACTACAAAAAAATTCAACCATAAATACAATAAAGCAGTAGAGATCACAGTGAAACAATGATGCACAAGAGACACAAAAATTTATCCTGGGAAACCCAAACTAAGGAAAAACCTAGCAAATCTTTTCTTAGGATAAAATGCCATATTCAATCAAAAATGTACATCTGATTTTCCAGTCAAAATATCATCTCATTGATTATACCATATTCCAAGTCAAACCAAGTCAAAAAGAGAGAAAGTCAAACTTCTACTCACAAGTCAAATATGGTCAAAAAGGACGAAATTTGGGCTTCTAGTGCTCCTAGTAAACTGAGATTAAAGAGGCAGAACTTCACCCTTGCTGCTACATAAAAAGATTTGATCAAACTGCCCAGTGTGACCTGCGGTCAAAGCTAGTCCAAACAAAAAGGTTAACGCCAAAATTGTGTTGAAGATGTAACTAGTGTCAGTGTTCATAATATAATGTAAATGTATCATTGATGTATTTATTATATTTATTTATTTTTGGTCAAAGCATGTTCTACATACTTATAGTGTCAAAAAGAGTCAAAAGAATTTGTAATTGAGTCATGCCCCATTTGGACATTTAAAAGAAAAGAAATTGAGTTTTTATGTTTAAGTCAAAAGTCCACCAAAATAAGCAAGTCGTCCCTCCTTGGAATAAGTCAGCATAGTCCTCCAAGAGCCACATATTCGATCTCCTAAACATATATATATATATATATATATATATATATATATATATATATATATATATATATATATATATATATACAGTGTGATCACTTTGAAGGACACTCACTCATCATCATCATATACATCTTCTGCACCCGACGAAGAAGTAATAGACAAGACAAAACAAAAAAAGGAGAGAGCGCTTGCACATGTGGAAGAATTTCAATGAGAGAAGGTTGAATTTCAGAGCTAGTTACAAGACTGAATTTCAAAACTTGTTGCAAGCCCAAAATTTCAAGAAGGTGACAAGTTTGACATATGTTGACTTTGACTTCGAAGGTGACTTAAGGGTTGGACTTGGAGTTTTTGGTGGAAATTGTGGTCTTGGTCTTGGATATCTCATTTTGATATAATTCTATAAGAGAAGGATTGTTGGGTTTTCCCCCTTTTGGGGTTTTGCCCTAGCTTGGAGCCTAATTTCTAGTGTCTCTCATCCTGTTTACATTATGTTCTCTAATTTTTGCTAATATGTCGTTGCTTGATGACATAACTAAACAAGTAAATACTAAGATAAGAATGCATATCAATCCCAAGTAATTACCATGACAAGAAATTATATCATTTATTCTTTATTTCAACATGGTATCAGAGCTATCGTAAAAACATGAGCACTACTAAAGAAGCCCTAATAGAAAGTCTGGTGTGCAAGAAAACCTAAGAAGCTAAAGATCATTACATCCATTACATGAAGGCATATTCACTCTCCTCCAAAAGCAATTTGTTGACAAGAATAGATAAGAGCAAGTTTTGGGATACAAATAAAAGGAGTTCCTTGTATTAAAAATATTTTTGTGAAGGATGAGGCATGTATCTTATCTCTTATGCATAACCAAACTCTGGGACAAACAAATTTTTTTTGTTCGATTATGTGGTGACAATTGTGAGAAAAATTGAACTTGTGAGACTACTACAGATATCTTAATTGTTTGTAGTGAACAAAGGTACGCATATGATCTAGGAGACTTAGAGTGTGATGTTACGTTGTGAACTTAGAGGTCTGCAATTGTGCTAGAAGGTCGAGACTGTGATACATTGTGAACTGAAATTTGCATCATCTACTAGAATATAGAACTCACTATTGCATTTGAACTTACAATGGCAACATTTATCTAAGGCATTCAAGCTTACTGTGGTAACATCTTGACATCATAACTATTATAGATGCAAGTCTTATCCCTTTTGGACTCATGTGGAAAAAGCATCTGAAAAGTACTTATTCAATTAGAGCTCATCAACTTAAATACATTTGATCTAAATAAAATTCAAGACTACTCGCTCTTGCAAAAGACAAGGATACAAGGAAATTTGATGAAAAGTAAAGGTCTAAAGACAAAAAGATATGAACTCTTAAGGTGGAAAAAGACAAGCGAATTTTTGAAGCAATATATTTGTGGTATAACTTTGAGGCATTTGACAGTATAACTGATGAATTTTCGGAAAGTCAAGGAACAAGATCTATCTATGACATAACTCGTTAAAAAGAAGGTCAAGCTCTTTAATACCTTTGTGCTACATGATCGAGATATTGGAGTATATAGTTTGTGGAAGGAGTCGAATTTGTGTATCATCTCCATAATTAAACGCCAAAACTTTGTATAAACTTTGTGCAAGGACTATGACAAGAAATCTCAAAATATATAACACTAAATTTTTGTGGCACAAATATGAGAAGCAACCATGTTACCAAGTCCTTCTTCCTTTAAATAAATGGAGGACTAGTCACTTCAATAAATCCAACTTGTCTAACATCATTAAGTCTGATAAATATGATTGAGAGGAACTGGAGATTATGGAGAAACTAAACCTCCTCTACAAATATGTATGTAAACCTAGACAAAGAACATTGTGAGCAGTTCAAAGAAATCTTTATGGTTTACATCCTAGTTCAATGCTTGAAGGTTCAAAGTACCTCTATTGAAAGAAGATATTCCATGTCAATTGAAGAAATGTCAAAGAAATGGATCTATGCAAAAATGTGTAAGGTAAGATTGAAAAAGGTACATATAAACTTTGTTAATTTGTAATCAATGACCTATGTCAACTATAGTACATATAATGTTAAGATAATGATCTAGTGATCTCTTGAAAGATAGTAATGCATCATAAAAAGGGTTTGTGTAGATATATTTAGAGATCATTGATATGTTAGCATTAGAAATTTTTTCTCGCATACAAAGACTAGGTTTTTGAAATCGAGGAATGAAATGAATTCCATCTAACGTATAGAGAGCTTGCTAATGACATTTCTAGGGTTTGCAATTAACTCATTAGTATGCTTGTAGAATTTGCAATTCTTAAATGGAAGATCTTGAAGACTTTGGAGAATCTAGGGTTTGTAAACCCTAGTAAAGATTTGAATTAGAAAACTTTAGGAATAAAACCTTAACTAATCGTTTCCACTGTAAAAAGAAAACCTAGCTCTTGAGAATGACAAGAATGGCATCATGGTGATGTGAGGACAAAGTTGATGAAAATGTCCAATATTAAGAGGATGATGACCTTCCTCATAAAGATAAGTACTCTACATCTCCTTTCTTTGACCACTATTGTTGTTATTTTGTCTATGCACTTCGCTTTTTGTTCTTTCATAGCCTTCTAATAAAGTTTGCAAGTCAAAACAAGAACTATCTAAGCTTTATTAACAGGTGGAAGAATGGGAAGAATGTAGCAAAACACAATAAGGCATAAATGAAGGAGAAAGCAATTTGAAGTTTGCATCAAAGGAGTCAATCAAATGGCAGCATGAAAGCAAGACTTAATAAAAGGAGGAAGTTCACCTACCTCTACTAGAAAGCGGAAATTGTTAGATCTTGGATGGATACGTCATTACTTGAGCTAATTGGATAAAAATACTATTGATGGTTAGGAACTGATATGATTTATTTGAAGAGCATGAAACATAATTTTGTCACAATGTGAAGGAAGATGTGAAGCCTTGTACATCCAACTGTGAAGAAGTTTAGCTCCATTAGATGTTTGATGAACATGTTGGATTTGATTATAGTATTGATCATAGTTACATGAAGATCATCAGAGAACCAAGAAGCTTAAAATGCTTTATGATTTAAGAGTATAGTGCAATTAGGAGCCGAGAAGCTACAACATATCTCCACAGAAGAACATGTAGCTAATGCATTAATGAAGTTCATTTTCATGGAAAAGGATGAGTATTATTGAGGCAAGCTTAGGCTTGTGGATATCTCCTCCCTGGTTGAGAGGAGTGAGGATCTCCTCCTTGGTTGAGGAGTGAGGGTGGACATTGTGTTCTCCATGTGTCATGTACTATGGCCAAGACTAACAGTGGTAAGCCTAGTGCAAGAATAATTGTAAACACCAAGGACCAATATTCTTTGAAAATTCGTACTGTGACCAAGATTAACCAACATAAGTCAAATACCTTGATCTAAGATAAAAAAAAGTCCTGAGGACCAACATTTCCTTGTGTCAAGTATTGTGACAATGGATTAGGAAATAGTCCTATAAGGTCATACCTTCAAAACACCTCGGTGGAGTTTGTGCCTTGAGAGGCAGTGGTGTCCAAATTTATGCCTCCCAAGATTGTTCTCTAATCTAGTAAAGAGATAGAGTGTACTTGTCCAGACCTTGGTATTTTTACAATGTTGGCTACGATAATGTAAATCATCATTAATGTTTATCAATCTGGATCCTTTCTTATGTGAATATTTCAACTTGAAATTGTCTTGTCATGTCATTATAAATACCTTCTTAGTTAAGAGGGAGTGTTGAAGATATAACCAATGTCGATCTTCATAATGTAATGTAAATCTAACATTGATGTGTTTATTATATTCATTTATTTTTGGTCAAGCATGTTCTTCATGCTTAGAGTCAAAAAGAGCCAAAAGAATTAGTAATATGTTTGAGTCAAAAGTCCACCAAAATAAACAAGTCGGCCCTCCTTGGAACAAGTTGGCCTAGTCCCCCAAGAGCCACCTATTCCACCTCTTGGACAAATTATACAAGACAATTTGATCACTTTGAAGGACACTCACTCATCATCATCATATACATCTTCTACACTCAACGAAGGAGTAACAGACATAATTAAATATTAAAAAAAAAAAAAAAAAATTCACATGTGGAAGAATTCCAATGAGAGGAGGCCAAATTTCAGAGCTAGTTACAGGGCCGAATTTCAAAACGTGTTGCAGTCCCGAAATTTCAGAAGAAAAAAAAATCAGTAAGGTGACAAGTTTGACCTATGTTGACTTTGACTTTGGAGGTGACTTGTAGGGTTGGACTAGGAGTTTTTGGTGGCAATTATGGTCTTGGTCTTGGATATCTCATTTTGATTTGATTCTATAAGATAAAGATTGTTGGATTTTTCCCCCTTGTGGGGTTTTTCCTTGGATTGGAGCCTAATTTATGGTGTCTCATCTCTTGTGCATTATATTCTCTACAGTTTGCTAATGTGTAATTGCTTGATGACATAACTAAACAAGTAAATATGAGATAAGAATGCATATCAGTCACAAGTAATTACCATGATAAGAAATTCTATAATCCATTTTAAATTTCAACAAAGTTGTGTCCAAAACATTGATCAACCTTCAGTCAAAAATGCTAGAATATCCACTCCAATAAGCCAACCAGAGATTCAGTCAACGCAGACCAGAAAACAAAGTCAACACTGGTCAAACACTTGAAAATTTGGTCAAACTGTGCTGGTCAAAGTGTCTTCCTTCTCCTTCAGACGTGTAAACATAATCTTCTTCTCTTGGACAAATCTGAATGATGATCCAAATGAGGTTGTCTTGTCAATTTATGTGTTTTATCTTGTGGGTTTTGTCCAAGAGTCAAACCCCTCTAATTGGTGGGGCCGACCAATCAAATTTGGAACTTACATGAAGAATAAAATATTAATTTATTTCCCTTTGACTTTGTTGCCTTAAATAGTGACCACAACTATAATATTTCAACGGAAAAAGACAACTACTAACCTCGACAAGGGTGATAAAGGACTTTCATCCAATCAACATGTTTGAAGAAGATAGCAAGCAAAATATTGCACCAAATCAGCCCAACACAACCCATACAGGGCAGCGCTATAGTAGTTGCACACAACCATACAGCCATACAAGAGCCACAGAGATTCATACATCAGACCAGTAGGTCAAGGATTTGATTTAAGAAAATTTTGGAGGGTAGTACAAGCCCTACAAGTGCCCAATGAATCCTATAATTTTAATTGTAGCATAGTAGCTTATATTTCTCTTTAGTAAACCATTGTCCCAGCAAGGCCCTTGTAAGTTTTGATATTATTTTAATGAAAAGTTAATTTGAAGGGTACAAATATTTTGTTGTGTTGTTGAAATTTGTTTCATTTGCTTCCACAATAAGTGTGTGCATTTTATTCTATAAACTATATTATATTTAATTTGCAACGAAGTAATCACAAGGGAACAATTTGTCAAATTCTACGGTTAAAAATTTTAACACAGCAAAGTTCACAAATTCATACTCCATTAGGAGTCATATTCACGTTCACAAAGTCAAACTCGATTAGTGGGCAAGTATGAATCAGATTCAGCTGGAAAAGGACATTTCTGGCGCAATTCATTTCAAATTAAGAATATCACATTACGAATCACATTTCCAGTAACACTACATATAATCATGTTAATATGGCCAATTATGTGCAATCCCAAGATATATAAGAAATAGGTAGAACCCACTTTATCAAAAACGAGCCATTTACCAACCAAAAGCCCCATTTACCAACTTTTCTACTCATATGGTATCTGTGATACAATGGACTTAAATGTATTCCATTGTGTGCCAAAGCATTTTATATAAAATATGTAACAATGGAGAACAAGGATAAACTTTGGTACTACGCGTGATTTCACAATTCGTCTTCCCTTGTTTCCTTCTAGCATATAGGTTGATTTTCATCAAATTCATCCATTTCTTCATGATTCTTCTTATCCCCTTCACTATGTTGCTGTCAGGACCCAAGGAAGAAACCTTCCCATTCTCCGTTTGACTTCATCTCTACTATTACCTACCCATGGAAGAAAAAACGTTCACATTCTCCCTCTGATTCTATCACAAGGACACACAATAAGTTCGATAGGGACATTTACAACATACACAACAGCAAAACCACTGATCACTGCATCTGTGTCCAACACATTTGTGACATTTACAACAGATACACAGCAGGGAAATCAATGATATACCATCATTGTCCAGCAAATCACCATCTGGTTTGATCTGTATTACAAGGACAATGCCATAATTTCGAAAGGTAACATTTACAACAATATACACAGTAGGTAAATCGGTGATTACTTCATCTTCGTCTGAGATATAAATAGCAATGATGCAAACATTGGCATTGGGATAAAACTGGCAAGGGTCCGGACAACCAAAAAAATTCATGAAAATATTGGTAAAAATCGGCAAACATCGGCAAAATTAAGATACCACCAAAATATCGTTAAGAATCAGTGAACATCTGCTAGACCAATAAATCGCAAAATAAGAGTAAAATTGGAATGTTTGCAACACTGATAAATAGAGCGTAGGCATTCAGGAATGACTGACCAACTCTCTTAAAGCACATACTTATACAATTAGAAGGTATTTCTAGTAGTTGTCTGCCTGCATAACAAGCATATAAATTTACACATATAAATCTTTAACATAGATGAAAGGTTTTTGGCCCAGGCATCATTTTAACATGCGAAATCATGATGAATCTTAAAAACTGCATTTCATGAACATCATCAGAATCATTTGCTTTAGTACTATTATTTCAATGTATTCAAATGAAATCGACAGAAACGGGGAAAAGAGAAAATTACCATAAATTACACAGTTAACGGTTAAAAGACTATTCAGTGTATTTTAAAACACCACACAAGAATAAATTAGTTTCATAGCAGACTTTCAACAATTTATTTACCGTTGAGGTGATTGTTGATAGATAAATAAATTTACATAAACTATGGCAATTACCAGCCAAATAAAACCACCTGGATAGCTCAGTTCACCTGTACACTTGCTCAGGCTCGATTCAGCAGGAGACTCGATGGTTACCACAAGTCCTTTGTAGTTGTCGATTTACCTGAGTATATTGCCGACTTCTCAACACAAACTAATTAATCATGTTGCATTTATAATTACAGAAATGAACAAAGGTCTCTGCACTTTTGATGAAGCAAAATGAGACCACTAAAATCAGTCTTCCAGCACCATTGCAGCAAAAGATGGGCACTGTAACAAGTGAAAAAGGAAAAAAAACAATTCCAAATGTACATCCTACAAGAAGCCTATAGTTAACAAGGCACTCTTTATTTATACACACAGTTTCGATGTCAAGAATGATCGAGCAACTTGCTTATTTCGCTCGTCAATTCTTCATAAAAGTCGGCATCATTGGGAATCTTGTCACTCTTTGATACAGAATCATCCTTATTTGCAATTATTGGACTTTCACATGCATTTCCATCTGCCAAGTTCTCTGAAGGATGGACCTTAACATCTGGTCCCATTGGGAATGTTTCCTGGATACCCAAGTTACAAAGAAATTTAAAATACCAGTGTTTGTTGTTTCGCTTGGTATGCCATAAAAGTGTTCGAACTTGTAATATTACAAATTAAAAATCATTACCAAGATTACCTGATCCCCAGTTCCTGCTGACCCAGGTTGGAAAAGAATAGGTCGGCACCGCTTATCTTCATTCATCAGGCTAGAATTCTGAAAATGTGCTATAAGAGCAGCTTTTCCCTGAATTCGAGCATATGCTAGAGATGCAACCTTCTCACTGTTGAACTTTTCCCATTTCTTTCCATTAAATGCCTGCTAGTTACATCAAAGATAATGCTGTTAATATCCATCGGAGTTTTTATATTTTAGGTGATTTAACAATAGATTGCAAAGGCATCATTTCTGTGGATTATCAATCCACACTGACTCGGGCTCCCTTCTCAAGGAGGGCATTTAGCTCATCGATAGAACAGGCCACCGACCACTGACAGGTCCTGGATTCAGCCTTTAGCCTGCCCAGTCTTTTAAACAATACAGAAGCAGGTGTTGTGGTTGATTGGCCATGTCTGGCTCGAGGAAGCATATTGGAATGTCAATCTACACTCCAAACTCAGACTACCTCATAAAGGAGAGCATGTAGCTCAGTGATAATGCGGTCCACAGGCCAGCGGCAGGTCCTGGGTTCAATTCCTAGCCTGTCAAATCTTTCCAAAACTATTATATGGTATCAGAGCTGGGTGTTATGGTTAATTGGCAGAGTATGGCTCGAGGGGGCATGTTGGAATATCAATCCACACTCCAAACTCAAAATCCCTCATAGAGAGGGGAATCTAGCTCAGTGGTAGAGCAGCTTACCAGCTCCTGGGTTCAATTCCTAGCCTGTCCAATCTTTCAAAATTATGACAAATCCATCAACATTCGAAGTATTTGGTGAAAAATATTCATATAGGAAAATGAATTAGTCACCAAAACAACTGCAATGGTGAATTATGAGGTATGGTCAACTAGATAACCAGATATTATGCTTGCATCAAAGCATTCATACAAAATATGCTTTAAGATATTTGTCCCAGAGGATCAGAAAGTGGCAAAAAAAAAATTTCGGAAATATTTTTTCAAAAATGGGTACAGCAAGGATCCAGTATTAGAAACTTTAAAAGTAAAGATTTTTGTAAACTAGTGTTACCACTCATTTTGAATGAGACCTACACTTACGAATTTTTTCACTACCCTTGACGTTCATCACAAAGAGATCTAGATGGCTAGGGTGTTCTTTGGCTAGAGGTTTTGATAGTGTTTTGCTTGGCATACTTATCATAGAGAGATAGCATTACACCTGATCACGTGATGTTTTAGTCTCCACTCCTTGCTGGATGATTGGATATGAGGATGTATTGATCCCTTGCTGGAACACCCTAGCATCCTTAAGCCAAGTGGACATTGCATTAGCTTGATCATTTGGTTGGCTTCATCAGGCTTCACATACATCCACTTGCTTACACATGGTTTATTACTTGGATGGATGAACATGGCATGGTTAGGGCTATTTTTCTCCAATGCCCTAGCTCTCATGGATGGTAATCACATGTGGGGGGTTTGCTTGTGGTATGGAGCATGGTTCTAACTTCTAACAAGAATGTTCCCCTTCTTGAGTTCATACTGGAAGACATATTGCACATTTTGATGAGGTCGTCCCCCATCTTGATGAGTTGTTTGATCACTTTGATTACTTGGCATATGATTGACGGACATATATGGCCTGTCTTGTCTCCCTCCTCCACAGATCTTGCACATTGCGCATTATTTCATGATTGATATCTTGCACACTTATGAAAGCTTGTTACATCACAAACATTGAACTTGAGTGGTTTGTTGCACACTTCTGATGCTTTATTGTTGAGCACTCCATCTTGTAACGTCACCATCCACACCTTCTCATGCATCATTGTACATTGTGCCAACTCTGGAAGAATAACTTGCACACATGTTGAGACATAATCCTATGTCATTAGTTGATAAGGGGCTGCCCCCTTTCTTCATGAAATTAGCTGAACATTAATGGCATCCCACATCATCTTCATGGATTTGGTGCCTCTTTCATGGATCCACCTTCTTAGCACTTGATTTGAGTAGGACATCCACCTTTCTTGAAGCATTATTGCACACTTATCTAAATTGTGGTTGAGGACAGTTGCTCCTCTTGGAGCATTATTGCACTTATTATATCATGATTGAGGACATCCACCTTCGTAGATGCCACAAGTCCCTTGAGGGGGTTCTTCATGGTTTCATGCCCTATTTTGAAAAGAAATCCATCTTGAAGAAGGTTGGTTATATTCATAGTTGAAGATGTGCCACATTAGAGATGGTCTAGGAGGTTTGAAACCTTAATTATAGGGTTTCATTACAAATATTAAGCGTGGCTTGCCTTCAAGATTAGCTATCTTTTGACAAAGTACCCAAATGTCCACTAGATCAATGCCATTGGATGCAAAGTAACCATGGGATTTCCAAAATGTGATCATAGTAAAAATTCCAACGAAAATTGACGTGGTTATAGTGTTTTCAAAATTTGCCACGGGCAAATTTTTAACATATCTTAACCACTCATTTGAGGAACATCCCACATTTTTTCCTTGAACAATTTGGTTATTTGCGGAGATCATTATTGATGCATGCCCATGGCAGTGAGCACCCTAGCTCTCAAGGCCACATGGCCCATGTTTTATGCATCTATTTGGGAACATCTGTTAATTTGGCAGCTCAGGGACAAATTCCCTCTTTTGGACAACCTTCCTCATCTACAGAAGACCTCTTTGCCCTTGGAAGAATTTAATTTGATCAGGGAAAAATATTATTTTTAATAAAAACCCATAATTTCACAAAAGTACAAGTCAGCCTAAAGTCATAATTGGGTCTCCAAAGTCTCATATAAATACACATGAAGGTCACTTCATTTGGATATCACATCAACTCAACACATCATCTCTCCTCTTGTGATTGGTTCGTACAGGTCTGAAGCAGGGAGTCTGAGTTCACACATGCAAAGGGAAGAAGGGTATTTCTGATTTTCTGCATTGACTTTTTGTTTGGTCAGTTGTTGACCAAGTTTGAATTTACATTTTGACTTGGAAAAGTCCGAATTTTGAAGGCCAAATTTCTTGGTGTAGGAACCGATATTTTCGGGGCACTTTGACTTGGGTTGACTGCAGGTCTGTTGACTGAAATTTGACTGTAGCTTTCTCTCTCCTTAGATTGTGTCTTTTGAGACTGTTTTGACTTGACTTTGACCAGCAAGGAAGGCTGAATATTTTGACTGTTGACTGAGTTGATAACTTGATATGGAGTTGAATGTTGACTCGTTAGGGCATCTTTGACTGTTGTTGACTTTGAAAAAAATTGCAGATGTTGACTTTGGATCAAATTTGACTTTTGGGTTCATCTCATTGGATATTGGTTAGTTGAATTGGATAGTCAAAGTTGTTGACCTTTGACTCATTATTGTTGAAATGGACATTGTATCTCTTTATTGAACATTTGATAACAATCTAATAGAAGAAGAATTTGAAAGGGCTTTCCCCCTTGTGGGGATTTTCTCTAGTCTTTAACCAAATCTTGTGTCTCTTGTGATTGCTCTTGGTTGTCTTCTATTGCATATTGGATTTACTATTCTATCTACAATTGCTCATCGTTAATGGAAGATTAAATTTATTTAAAAGTGATTGTTAATTAAAGAAAGAATTGGGCTAAGTGATTGTGCTAGCTAGCATAGAACAATGGAAAATTAACATGGTATCAGAGCTAAGGTGAAGAGAAGCCCCAAGGAGACAAGAGAGTAAAGCAATCACCTTTGAAGGAATCTATTTGGAAGAAGCTACTTGGTCAAGATGTCTAACTCTTACTTCAAGGATACAGAGAAATTGGGTGACTCATGAAATTTTGTTGCTTGGAAGATCAAGTTGGAAGTAGCATTGGATGAATGATGTTATGGAATATGTGGAAGGAAAAGTACCTAAGCAACCAGAAAATGCTCTTGCTGCTACCAAGGCCAAGTATAAAAAAGGTGAGCTCAAAGCCAAGAAAATTTTCATTGATTCTTTGAAAGATCATTTGCTTACTTCTATTGGAAAATTGAAGAAGTCCAAGGATATCTATGACAAATTGGTTGGGAAGTATGAAGTCAATAATTTGAATCATATTATTTCCTTGAAGAATCAACTCAAGGACATTAAGATGAAAAAGGGGGAAGCTGCAATCATGTGTCATGAGGATATCCCAACTAAGGGATCAATTGCAAACAATTGGAGAACCAATATCTGATAGAGAGTTAGTGCTCATTACTCTTCAAGGCCTTCCTCCTATTTGGGAAACCTTCATTTCTACTATAAGCAACAATGATAAGTTCCCGACATTTGATGAGCTCATTGGTAAGTGCACTCAAGAAGAAACCGCTTGAGTGCACCAAGATGATATCTAGAGGGCGGATTCAAAAGCATGAAGAAGGAGATCCCTCTACTTTTGTTGCCCAAGACAAGAAAAAGAAAGGAAGAGGAAGAACATATAATACTAGAAATCCTTCTCCTGAATCCAAGACTCCAAAAGAAGGTATAGAAAAGATAGGCCTCAAGTTGAATGCTCCAATTGCCACAAGCATGGTCACTATGCTCGAGACTATCCAAAAAAGAGAGATACTCCAAGGTCCAACTTCAATAACAATCATGGCTTCAACAACAACAGTTTTAATGATAGAAGAAGAGGTGATGATAGAAGAAGAAGAGATGCTCTTGATGATCGTGAAGAAGGCCATCATCCTCAAAAGCGACCAAGGAACTCTGGGTATGTAAATAACATAGTTGCTACTCAATCTAAATATATTCTTATTTTTGTTCTATCTAGTTCCTCTCCTCCAAATCCGTGTGATAGTTGGTTGGTAGATAGTGGGGCTTCTAGACATTTCTTTGGGTATCAAAGTCCTCTCAAATCTGGTTGAGAGGGAGACTAATCTAAAGATCATCCTTGGAGACAATTCCATGTATCCTGTGAAAGATTTTGATTCTGTCAAACTTCATTTGGATTATGGGAAAACCATTCTTCATGATGTTATGTGTATTCCATGATTAAGGAGGAACATGGTATCTATATCAACCTTGGAAGACAAAGGGATGAGAGTTTCCTTCATAAGAGGAAAGGTCCTCATCTGGCCTATGGAATTTCGCATGAGGGATGCATTCACCCTGGGATCTAGAATTGATATAGAGTCAATGGAAGACCTCTGCGAGCAATGATATATGATAGCAATCATCAAAGTGAGTTATCGCACCAAAGGTCTGCCCATCTACCTTACGAAGCCCCACCCAAAGTTAGAAGGATGGATTTTGGGATGCCTGAAGTTCAAACTAACCATGATGGAGTATGTCCGGAATGTGCTAGTGGAAAGAAGACAAGTAGACCATTCCCCTCAAGCAAAAGTAGGACAAGTGACATTCTACAACTCATCCATTCTGATCTATATGGTCCCATGCTGGTAAATCTTTGGGTCGCTATCTATACTATATAATATTTGTGGATGACTTCTCTCGGAAGACATGGATATTCTACTTGAAGCACAAGGACGAAGCATTCAAGATGTTCCAGGATTTCAAAGCATTGATAGAGAATCAAACAGGGAAAAGGATTAAGATCTTCAGGTCTGACAATGGTGGAGAATATACTTCTAATGAGTTCAGAGACTTTTGCAAAAAGGTTGGAATCAAGAAGGAGACCATCGCACCTTATAATCTTGATCAGAATGGTGTGGCTGAAAGAAAGAACGGAACTATCTTGGAAGTTCCCCAAGCCATGTTGCATGATCAAAAGTTGTCAAATTTTCTTTGGGGAGAAGCCACTAATACAGCGGTCTATGTTCAAAAAAATACTTCCTCATCAAGCTCTGGGTGACAAGACTCCCGAAGAAGTGTTCACAGGTGTGAAGCCCGATGTTGGACATCTGAGGATTTTGGTTTCCCTACGTATATTTATGTGTCGAAGGATAAGAGGAACAAGTTGGAATCCACAGGAAAGAAAGGTACGTTCGTTGGGTATTGTGATAATTCAAAAGATTTTAAAATATATGTGTCTGGTCAAAGGAATATCGAGTTTAGCACAGATGTGACTTTCGATAAAGATGTTGCCCTTGGAAAAGCAAGGGATACTCCTCCTCCTTCTACTGAAAAGAAGGATGATGGCATGGACCTTCTAGATGGTCCTTTTGTGCTTGAGCCAGAGAAATATGTTGTTAATCACTCCATGGAGCTTATGGACCCCCTAGATCCTCCTCCATGTGATCCCCTTGCCAAGAAGAGACGATTTTGGCTTCGTGATACATTACAGGATGTTGAAAGACATGTCATTGTTAGAGGAACCTATGGAGAAAGTAAGAAGCCATGTCAATACCAGGGGTATATTGTAGCGATGACCTCCAGCATATGGGTTGAACCCCACAACTTTGAAGAAGCAACGAAAGAGTCAATTTGGAAGAATGCTATGACCGGAAAGTATGAATCCATTATGAAGAATGATGTGTGGGATGTTGTTTCGAGACACAAAGGAAAGTTTGTCGTGACTTCAAAATGGCTATACAATGTCAAGCATGGAGTCGATGGAAGTATTAAGAAATATGAAGCAAGGTTCGTGGCTAGAGGTTTCTCCCAAAGAGAGGGGGAAGATTATGATGATATATTTGCACCTGTTGTCCGCTATAACACTATTAGATCTATTGTTGCCCTTGCTACAAGTCAAGGATGGACTCTTCACCAGATGGACGTGAAGACTACATTTCTTCATGGCATACTATAGGAAGAAGTATCCATTGAGCAACCATTGGGCTTTGAAGTATATGACAGAAAGACTCACGTGTGCAAGTTGAAGAAGGCACTATATGATTTGAAGCAAGGCCTCGGACCCTGGTATGTCAAGCTTGGATTCACGGGAAGCAATGTTGACCTAAACCTCTACTTCATTTCTTTGTTCTATCTTCTTCCTTCTTCGTTGGATCTTCTAGTGTTTACTGTGCTTCAGATCGAACCATTTGTGTATGCTTGGATGCTCTTCAAAGTGGGCCAAGGTATGCCTCTCATTTTATCTTTTATATGTTGAAAATTTATTCTTGACAGGTAGTGAGCCTTTGATGCTCGGGTGTAAGAGGGAGTTGGCCTCTAAATTCGAAATGAAAGATCTTGGTTTGATGCATTACTTCCTGGGATTAAAAGTGTGGCAAAATCCCGAAGAAATTTTGCTTTCTCAAAGAAAATATGTTGTGAAATTGCTGGAAAGATTTGGAATGGTAGAATGCACGTCTTTGGCCACACCGATGGAAATGAAGTTCAAAATGTTATGTGGAGGTGTTGTTGGACCTTACTTGGTGAATCCCTCTTTGTATCGACAGTTGATTGGTGCATTGATGTTCCTTGTGAACACCCGTCTAGACATATGTTTTGCAGTTAATACTTTGAGTCAACTCAAGAGTAAGCTTCTTCATGCACACTAGGTTGCTGCCAAGCATGTGCTGAGATATTTTCATGGGATGATTAAAAATGGTATGAGATATACTGTCGAAGATGTGAAGCCTCATGGGTACACTAATGTTGATTGATTTGGAAGCATTATTGAAAGGAAGAGCACATTTAATTGTTGCTTTAGTTTGGGTTCTGCCATGATATGTTGGATGAGCAAGAAGCAGAAGTTCGTAGCTTTGAGAGTATGACCAACGCAGAGTATATTGTTGCTACCATGGCTAGTTGCAAGCCAGAATAGTTGAGGAAGCTCTTTGGAGAGTTATTTGAGCAGGTCATCGTTACAACAGTGATATATTGCAACAACAAGAGTGGGATCTGATTAGCAGAGAATCTTGTCTTTCATGACAAGTCCAAGCATATTGAGATCAAGTATCACTGTATACGAGACACGCTGCACATAGGAGTCGTGAGACTCCGTCATATTTCGACTAACGAGTAGATAGCAGACATACTCAACCAAGGCTTTGTCACAAGGGAAGTTCTTGGTCTTTCGAGAGCAGCTTGGACAAATGGATGTGGCCCTCCTGGGTAAGGGCCTTGGTTCATAGAGGACATTGAGCTATGCTCTTCCCCCCTGTCTAAGCTCCCGGGTAGAGGAATTGAGCCATAGATCTCCTAGGGTTGAGGGAACTCGTGGTCAATACGTGTGTTTGATCCTTACCTCACGGTAAGTGTGCATCTCCCCTATTGTAGTTGTAGGGTTGTCTCTGATCCTTACCACATGGCAAGTGTGTATCTCCCTCTACCCAGTATACCCCAGTATGCATCCTACCCACAAATTGGGCTTGTCGAGATTGCCATCCACCTGGCCAGTGGGTGAGGAGACTTGGGCGTGCTTGATCCTTACCTCTCATGGTAAGTGTATATCTCCCCCAAGTGCCTTGGGTGTGTTTGATCCTTACCTCGCATGGTAAGTTCGTATCTCCTCCAAGGTAGTGGATGCAAGTGTTCCACCACTTAACTCTTCAGGGTCAAGGTGGGAAGATCAATAGACAATAAGATAGTTGTGATTCTTACCTCACGGTAAGTAGTATCCTGCCTATTGTCCTTGGATATAGGGTGGTAACTTGAGCTCCCCTATAATGATGATTCTTCTTTAGATTCGAGAGTGTTCAACAGATCAGTAGAGACAAGCAGAGATGAGATATGACTTGGTTTAGTGATCACAAAAACGAGACTTTTGAGATGAGATTCATGATGCAGTCGAAATTTATCCCTAACTGGGAGGGAGTGTTAATTTGGCAACTCAGGGACAAATTCCCTCCTTTGGACAGTCTTCCTCATCCAAAGAAGACCCTCTTTGCCCTTGGAAGAATTTAATTTGGTCAAGGAAAAATATTATTTTTAATGAAAAACCCACAAGTTCACAAAAGTACAGTTCAGCCTAAGTCATAATTAGGTCTCCAAAGTCTCATATAAATACACATGAAGGTCACCTCATTTGAATATCACATCAACTAAACACATCTTCTCTCTCCTCTTGTTATTGGTTTGTACAGGTCTGAAGCAAGGAGTTTGAGTACACATGTGCAAAGGGAAGAAGGGCATTTTTTATTTTCTACATTGACCTTTTGTTTGGCAGTCGTTAACCAAGTTTAACTTGACCTTTTGACTTGGAAAACTCTGATTTTTGGAGATTGGATTTCTTGGTGGAGTAATCAAAATTTCCTGGGCACTTTGACTTGGGTTGACCACACGTTTGTTGACTAAAGTTTGACTACAGAGATCTAAAGTTTGACTGCAACTTCTTCTCTCCTTTGATTGAGTCTTTTGGGATTGTTTTGACACGACTTTGACCAACAAGGAAAGTCGAATACTTTGACTGTTGATCGAGTTGATTTGGAGTTGATTTGACTGTTGAACATTCACTTGTTAGAGCATCTTTGATTGTTGTTGACTTTGACCAAAAATTGCAGACTTTGACTTTGGATCAGATTTGACTTTTGGGCTCATCTCTCATTTGATATTGGTTAGTTGAATTGGATAGTCAAATTTGTTGACCTTTGACTCATTATTATTGAATTGGAACATTCTACCTCTCTATTGAACATTTCATGGCAATCTAATAAAAGAAGAATTTGAAAAGGTTTTCCCCTTGTACGGTTTTTCCCTAATCTTTGACCAAATCTTGTGTCTCTTGTGACTGCTCTTGGCTATCTTCTATTCCATGTTGGATTTATTGTTCTATCTACAATTGCAAATTGTTATTGGAAGATTAAATCTATTTGAAAGTGATTGCTAATTGAAGAAAGAATTGGGCTAAGTAATTGTGTTATCATAGAACAGTGGAAAATTAACAACATCCACCTTTTGGAAACTTCTTGATGGGGTGTCCCACTTAAGGGTCACACATGCCTCTTTAGAAGGTTTGCTACTTGGTCCTTACATACTTTGAAGATGACGTTTCACCTTAAAAAGCTATACATCCACCTTGGAGGAGATCTAGGAGGTTTCAAACCCTATATCTAGGGTTTTATTTCCCACTTTGAGTCGATTGTGGATCTATCCCCTCGAAGGTCATTGGAGGTTAGATGTTACACATTTGACATGACTTCTTCCATCCTTGGAGATGCCCTACTCTCTTGGGCTTATTTTGGATGAAGACTTGTACATGTGGCTTGACCAATTCATTATTTTATGTATTACTGAGTATTTAGTTGGAGAAAAAATAAATGTTTTTTACTCCACCATAGGCTAGATCTAGGGCTTTCCCCCTTGATGTTATTATATTATTGCAAAGGAAGTTAAGCTAGACTATATATAAAGAGTAACGCTTCCTCATTTATACTCATCGTTAGAGCTTTGGAGCTTCCCCTCACAGGAGCATAATGGACACATCTTTATTGGAACATATGTGATGTATATGGGCTATTTCTTTCGTGAGTGTATACATATTTTGGCAATTAAAGCTTGAAGTGGTGCAGGTTTCTTTACATAGGCACAACTAGCAACTTGATCCACTAAAAAGTAAAATCTACCATTTGGAAGGAGTTTTGCATGTGTGATAACACCAATGTTCCAAGTTTTTGGGACAGGGGAGCAGGAGAGTGGGGAGATGCACATGGGCGATGTGTGGAAGCATCCCCAATTTTGGGGGGAATTAAAAGGGGGGCGGGGGGATGTTGAGTACCTGGTATAGGGGTCCCTATCTCTAAAAATATAAAAATAATAATGATAAAATCTCCACAATAAAAATTTATCCCATGCAAATTAATCTTTGTGCAATATAAATACTAGACAGTAAACAAAAAATAGTATTAAATTCAAATATATACATGATATAAAAATGACTCAAATTAAGATTCAATAATAAAACATAGTGATTTACAAACCATAAATGAAACAAAAACTGTAGAATAACGATAGATTGATTTAAATTCATAATCCTCGAATCTAATTAGCACTAGAAGAAATAGTAGATATCGAAGTCTCAAATAGTAAATTGAAATTACTCAAACTCAAAAATAGTAAAGAGTGACAAGTCAAAGACTCAGTCTAGCATCATTAGTATCAAGAGTCAAGACATAAAAGTTAAAACTGAAAATTAACAATGGACAATGAACACTGAAAATAAAATGAGCATCAAGGAGTTAAACTAAATAACAAGTAAATAAAAGTGAAAGTGATGTAGGGTTTTGTATATATATTGTTTTTGTTTTTTTTTCTCCTAGAATATTTGAGGACTATGCCTCATGACATTTTTATGAGCATTGTATTGAAGACCTATCTCTCACATGGAGAATCCATGAACAAACAAAGCCCTTGTTCCTTACTAATATTTGAAGGCTTTGTTGTATGTTGAGCTAAACACATGCAAAACCTTGAAGGCACTCCCAAGGCTCATCTCGATGACTCCATTATTTTCCATTGGTATTAGGTATGACCATTATTCATTATAGATTTTTATTTTCAACCTTACTTTGAGGACCTAGAAATAGAGAAGGATGGAATGGCATCCAAGGTTGGCTAATTGATATGCTCCTATTGATTTCTCAAATATCCCAGGGCAACCTAATAAGATACCAAATATAGATTTAAATTCAATTCTGAAGTTTTATGGGCATGATGATTCAACCACACTACACATCATATCTTTTATGGAATTCAGTTCAAATTTTGGCATTGTTCATGAATAAGTTGTGATGAGAATGTTCCTAAGAATCTTTAAAGAGACTGCAATGAATCAGTTTACAATTTTAAATGTCTTGGTAGCAAAGAAATAACAACTTTTGTAAGTTTGATATAGGCATCTTTGAAAAGATGGGATTTTGGCTATAAAAAGGTTAAAGATCGAAATGAAACTTGCAATCACAAAAGAGTCATGATTCAGCAACTAACACTTGTTGAGTTTTGTAGCATCGGATGTGCTCTAGCCTTGAGATTTTGTAGAAAGGCTAAGACACATGCATTCCACAATACCCAGAAAAGCGTTTTTGGAAATTCCAACCGGAAAAGATTTAATTAAAATAATTAATCATTTTTAATGTATTCCTAAGTCTAAAATTAGGAAATGTGATTAATTAAAGTGTATTAATTAGATCAAGTGTGAATCTTCTAGATAAAGACACGAATAAACTCCCAGTTAATCTTAGCCTTTGATCCTATTTTAATATTAGTCGTAGATATGTCAATGAGATATTATAAGGAGGAGCTTGATGGGCATTTCGAAAACACATCGAGTGAGAGATCTAGAGATCGAATTCTCATGAGAGCAGCACAGCAGTTGTCGGAGAGAGATCGAGTTGATTTCTTCTTGTGAGGGGCAGGGATAGTTTGTCAATGGAAGATTTTCTGGATCCGAAGAGTGCAAGGCAAAGGAGGCAAAGAGAGGCTCAAAGAGGTTGCGCAATGCCACACTGGGCATCGCAGAGTTGAGGCAGCGCATGGCTATGCTGAGGCAACGCAGATCCTCTGAGGAGATCCGCAGTTTTGCTAAGGAGCAGTCCAGATCTAGTGTCGGGAACCAGGGTGTGAGACCGGAGGGTCCGAGATCTGAGCATCCAGTCAGCAGATCAATCAGCTAGAGGGGTGATGCAATCCCTAGAGGCTGTGACGTAGAGCCAGCACAGTGGCTATGCAAAGGCAACATGGGACTAGCCATTCAGAGGCTGGATCAGTGTCGGATCGCCAGTAACAGTGTAAGATAATTTTCACTATCTTTTTGCCAATTTCTTCTCTATATCAGATTCCTAGTTGGGGCATCCAAAGATTTGTATTTAGAAACAACTGCATAATAATTAAAACCCTCAACTGCTGCACCGGTTTTCCCGCATTGGGCTTTTCCGAGGACATTGTCCAAAAACAATGGTGTACATATGTGTGCTTATTTCTTTCATGCTCAGTACTTGTTTTCGCAATATTTTTTATGTTCTGAAGGTTGCAGTAGTATTTATTTTGATGTTTATTGTGTAACACCATAAATAACTTGATTCAGAATTAATAAGTAGAAGAAATAATATCACATAGCTACAGTAGGGATTCCCATTGTGGAATTTTCACATGGTTTCAAAGCACAAGTGAAGCGGGAAGAGCCTAGTGCTGAGCAGAAGAGGGAGTTCAAAAAAAACTGTGTAGGCAATAGATCAAACCCAAAAGGGGCTACGCAGTCCATTGGCTGAGAGGGTTAATTTTTATGGAAAATTACTTCTCTGAGTGAGTCGACAAAGAGTAAATTTTCCAGATCGAGATCTTGTCAGAAGCAGAGGGAGCAACACAACAATTTCAGTGCAAAGCAGATCTTCAGCTGGGATGCAGTCTTCTACAAGAATTGCTAGGACAGAAAAGCGTCAGAAGAGGAAAGAAGAGCACATACTGAGGGAATTTCTTCCTCAGAGAATTCCTAGCCAAGGAATTTGATTTCTCACTCCAAAGCAGCAGTATCAAGGTGCAGATCTACTTACTCCAGCAAGGAGTGCGTAGAGCCAGTCAGCAGCTGCACAGAGGAGAGAGGAGGAAGTTCGACATTTGTTGGCAAGATGGCAGCAAATGGGTCAAGAGACTAGGATCGGTTGGAGGGTGCCTCCAACTATGTTATCTAGAAGGCAAGGATCTCCTTCCTTCTAGATGACCATGATCTTAAAACCTTCGTCAATAGTGTGGTAGTTTTCCCCGCAAATCCAGATCCATTGAAATCTTACAAGAAGGATATGGCGAAGGCCAAGAGGTTGATCCTCGATGGAGTGAGAGATCACGATGTATCTCACATAGCATGCAAAGGCACAGTCAAAGAAATGTGGAATGCATTGGCCACGTTATATCAGGGATCTTCCAAGCAGCAGAATATGTACTTGGAAAAGAAGATGAGATGCACGAGGATACAAAAGGGGGAGCGTATAGACCCCTTCCTAACGAGACTTCAGGATACCCGAGATCATCTAGTTGTTGTGGGAGCAACGCCTCAGGTACTAAGTTTGTACGACTGGCCCTTAATAGTGTTTCCGAGGAGTGGCAAGTCTTTGCCCAAAGTATCTTGAGCAGAGGGAAGTTGCCTGATTGGGAGAGAGTTTGGGTTAATCTACAACAAGAGGAGATGAGGCATGATTTGGTGAAGAGCACCATAACTGGCAGCAGCACTAGTGGGGTGAAGATCGAGAAGGAAGAGGAGAATGCAACCCTCGCATCAAAGGGGCAGCAGGAATAGCGCAGGCGAAAGAAGGATATTTCGAAGATCAAGTGTTTCCGATGTGGTGAGATGGGCCACTTCAGTTCTCAGTGCCCTCTTTAAAAGGAGGACAAGGAGAAGGATTAGGATCAACAAGCTACTACCGCAAAGATAAATAGACTGTCCTCGAGATTGGAGAAGGAGTTTGCCATGATTACCCATATGCGTCCAGGGGAGAGGTGGGGTGTTATGGTTTTGTAGCCTCAGAAAGCTACAAGTTGGGCAGCATCCTTGAGGAGTCCACCTGTTGGATCATCACCTTCCTACGGGAGCCCATAGCAATAGTTGCAGGAGGGACCAATGACAAATGGTGCAGTCAGGTGCCAGAGTGACAGATGCAGTGGTTAGCAGCATTAGGCACTGAGCAGCGCAAAGCAGAGTTGCCAGCAGTGCAGTTGGCACAGCACAGAGTTGGCAGCAGTGCAGTTGGCATAGCGCACATTCAGCAGCAGAGCAAAGGCTATAGTGGCAGCGGAGAGGCTAGCAGCAGTCAAAACTCGGTTAACAGAGACATCAATCTGATCACAGTTGGTTCAGTTGATGAACATCTCTCAATTGTAGCAACAGCAGATGAGAGCAAGTTATGGATGTTGCAATGGCAACAACAAAAAAGTTGCACTACAAATGCAGTGGTTGACAGCAGCATGCAGAGTTAGCAGCAACACAGATGCAGCGCAGAGAGAACTACGCAGTAGTTGGTGGGCAGTAGCATCCAGACATCAGCAGAGCAGCTAGGATGGTGCAAAAGTCAGAGTTATGCTTCAGAAGGTTACAGCACTTGAGCACATTCCTTGCTAAGAGGGGGTGTTGAATTTTGTAGCATCGGATGTCCTCTAGCCTCGAGATTTTGCAAAAAGGCTAAGACACGTGCATTCCACAATACCCATAAAGTGTTTTTGGAAATTACACCCGAAAAATATTTAATTAAAATAATTAATCATTTTTAATGTATTCCCAAGTCTAAAGATTGGAACTGTGATTGATTAAAGTGTATTAATTAGATCAGGTGTGAATCTTCTAGATAAAGACACGGATAAACTCCCAATTAATCTTAGCCTTTCATTTTTTTTTAATCTTGGTCGTTGATATGTCAACAAGAGATTATAAGGAGCTTGATGGGCATTTGGAAAACACATCAAGTGAGAGATCTAGAGATCGAATTCCCAAGAGAGCAGCGCAGCAGCTGCCGGAGAGAGATCAAGTTGATTTCTTGCAGCGAGGGGCAGGGATAGTTTTTAGGTGGAAGATTTTCCAGATCTGGAGAGTACAAGGCAGAGGAGGCAGAGAGAGGTTCAGGGAGGCTGCACAGTGCCACATTGGGCAATGCAAAGCTATGCTGAGACAGCCAAAGCCTCTAAGGAGATCCGCAATTTTGCTGAGGAGCAGTCCAGATCTAGTGCCAAGAGTCGGGGTGTGAGGCTGGAGGGTCAGAGATCTGAGCATCCAGTGAGCAAATCAAACAGCTAGAAAGGTGACGCAGAGCCAGCATGGGACTAGCCATTCAGAGGCTGGATCAGTTTCAGATAGCCAATAACAGTGTGAGATAAATTCTCACTATATTTTTTCCAGTTTATTGTCTGTATCGGATTGCCAATTGGGGCATCCAAAGATTTTTATTCATAAATTACTACATAATAATTAAAACCCTCAATTGTTGCACCACTTTTCCCGCATAGGGTTTTCTTGGGGACATTGTCCAAAAACAACGGTGTATATGTGTGGGTTTATGTTAATTTTAGTTAACAATGATATGTTCTATGCTTTAGAGCAAATTCCTTCAATCTTTTCTTGTTAGCCCAATATCAATTTCCAGATTATCAATCACATTAACATTGACAGTAATGTTGATAGAACATAAACAATAAGCAGAAGACAAGCAGAGACAAGAGGACACAATATTTGGCGGATGTGAGGGAAAAACCCCAATGCAGGGAAAACCCTTTGATCAAATCTTCTTATTATTGTTCAAAAGTTCAGCAGAGAGAGAGAGTACAATATACAAAATTCACTTGCCCAAAACTTCAGTCAAATAGTAGTCAATAGGATGACCTAACCAGAAAGTCAACACTGGTCAAACCAGCAAGAAGACTTCACCAAAACAGCTCGGTCAACCTTAGTCAATGCGACCTCCAACAATAGTCAAATTCAACCCAAAACAAATCCAAAAAAATCAGTCAAACTTGATCAATTGAACGTCAATGTTGCGGTCAACGTTGCAGTCAACGCTGGTCAAAGTGTCCAGAATTTCTCGAAATGTCTACCAATGAATGCGACCTAGGGAGATCAGAATTCTGCCTGAGTGAACGCAGCTTTTGGAGGGAGTTTGACCCAAAGTCAACATTGGTCAATGCTCTATACTTCAGCCAGAAAAATAGTCTGAAAACTTTAGCCTAGAAAAGCAGTCCTTCATCCACATGTGTGAGGGAGAGAGAGGTACACCAAGTGTTTGCACGAACCAATGAGAGAGAGAGATGATGAGATGATTGATGTCCAAAATGTGGAATGAGTCTCTCTTATTTATATCCTTCAATGAGGGTGGAGACACATCCATTGGGGCTTATGAGCCTACATTTCTGCCGACCTTGATAATTTGCACGTGTGAGAAAATAAATTCAAAAGCACACTTGTGCTCATCCAAACAAGAAGATCTTTAGATCAATCTTGCACCTCTCGAAAAGAGGAATCCAACAAAAATATCATCTCCATCATATGAATTGTCCAAAGTGGAGTTTGGCCCTAGTTGCCAATTTTAACACTCCCTCTCTACTAGGGAGAAATCCACTTGCCAATCTGTCTGTCAACCTGTAACATCCTGACAACTTGTACCATCCTGTCATCCTGCTCTGCTCTACTGAACTATGAAGAAATAATGAAGAAGAATTTGATCAAGAGTGAGTCACAAGACCTTGCCACTCTCCACTGACCCAAAGTCAATCTAGAGGTAAAAACCTCAACCAAACTTGATACCAGATCAAGTTGTTGGACACCAACCATCCTAGCATAGAGAGTACGACAGTACACAATGTGTCCATCGGTAATGTTGTAGTCTCTATCCTCATTTCCCAATTCATTGGCTACATGAGAGGTACTTCCCATGAGTCTCGGACTACATGGGTAGGATGTATGTGGGGCATCAACAAGAGAGGGTGAACCTGCTCATATATCCAACAATGGGGTATCACAGGGGAAGGCAAACCATTCACCCTATACATAACACATCAATAGGGGAAGGCAAACCTCACCCTATGGTCGCTCATAGCTCCAAGAAGCAACCCCAAGCCCCCCAGAGCTCCCAGAGCTCAATGTCCAACTAAAGCGAGACCCTCATAGGAGGCTTTGTCCATGACTCCAAGTCTCTCACGAAAGGCTAAGAATTTGACCTTCCCCAGGGGCTTATTAAGAATATCTGCAACCTGCTCATCAGTCCCAATGTGATGGAGCCTTACAGCGCCACGTTGTACCATATCTCGGATGAAGTGGTACCTGATACGGATGAAGTGGTACCTGATATCAATATGCTTGGAGTAGTCGTGGAACATGGGATTCTCTGAAATTCGAATCCCACTTTGGTTGTCACAATAGATCACTGTGGTATCCAGCACATGCCAAAACAGCTCACTAAAGAGCTTCCTCAACCAAACAGCTTCACAACAGGCCATACTTGCTGTAATGTATTCGGCCTTAACAGTGGTCAAAGCAACCGATTTATGCTTCCTACTCATCCAAGATATCGAAGCAAAACCTAGAGAGAAGCAACATCCAGATGTGCTCTTACGATCAACCACACTACCAGCCCAGTCAACGTCAAAATATCCATGGAGCCTCAAATTCCCAACAGCGTATCTCAATCCATAGTTGATTGTGCCCCGAAGATATCTCAAAAGATTCTTGGTAGCAATCCAGTGTATGTGATGAGGCTTGACCATCAACTGACTCAACGTATTCACTGCAAAACATATGTCCGGACGGGATTTCACCAAGAACATCATGGCCCCCACAAATTGACGATACTCGTAAGGATTTCCCACTTTGGGCCCGACAGCGCTTCCACACAGCTTCTTAAAGTTGAGTTCCATCGAAGTAGTCACAGACTTGCAGTCCACCATCACAAATTTTTCAAGCAGCTTCACAATATATTTTCCTTGAGAAAGGAAAATCTCACATGGCTTTTACTAGACCTCCAAGCCTGGGAATTGTTACATCAGTCCTAGGTCTTTCATCTCAAATTCAGAAGCCAACTCCCTCTTACATTGATGAATGAAACGGTCTGCACCTGTTAGAAATAGATCATCCACATAGAGCACCAAAATGAGGGGCATCCACATAGAGCACCAAAATGAGGGGCATCCACATAGAGCACCAAAATGAGGGGCTTCTCATTATCAACCTTAAAGTAAAGGTTCGGATCAGCTTCACTTCGTGTAAAGCCCAGCTTCATCAAACAGTTATCGATCCTCTAATCGCAAGCCCTGGGGGCTTGATTCAACCCATAGAGGGCTTTCTTCAACCTGCATACATGTGTATCACGATCTCGAACATCGAACCCCATAGGTTGCTCCACATAGACCTCTTCCTTAAGCGAGCCATGCAGAAAGGCGGTCTTGACATCCATCTGGTATAGATTCCATCCCTGTGAGGCAACAAGGGCAATAATCGAACGGATGGTGGTATATCGGGAAACCGGTGCAAATATCTCATTATAGTTTATACCTTCCTTCTGCGAGAAGTCTCGGGCAACAAACTTGGCCTTGAACTTTCCAGCACTCCCATCAGCTCCATGTTTGATTTTGCATAGTCATTTCAAGGTGACAACAGACTTGTCCTTTGGTCTAGGGACCACATCCCAGACATCATTCTTCATGATCGACTCATATTCTTCGTTCATAGCATCCTTCCAAACTTGGTGCTTTACGACTTCTTTGAACATTCCAGGCTCAGATTGAACAATGGTGCTATGGCTACTAAGTACCGATGTTGCGCACATCGGCATCGGGATAAAATCGACAAGGGTCCGAAAAACCAAAAAATCAGAAAAAACAGAAAAATATTGGTAAAAATTCGGCAAACAACGGAAATATTAAGATACCATAAAAATATCTTTAAAAATCAGCAAACATCAACTAGGTCAAAAAATCGTGATTTTGAGATAAAATCGGGAAGCTATCAAGATGTTCGCAACACCGCTAAGTACCCTTGGTACCTGTTCAGCTTCTTACTTTCACAGAATGTCCCCTTTGGTGCAATATGGTTCTCGGCATCTTTGAGAGTATCTCTAAGCTACGAGGGTCTTCCTTTAGAAGAAGAGGGCTCACTATGAGGTGGATCAATGGGATCTATCAGACCATCAACATCGGGCATCGGTTCATCCTTCGGTTCTTCCTTCTTTCCTACATCTTCATCTTTGCCTCCTTTGAGATAGGAAGATCTCTGACCTTCCCAAGGGCAGCATCTTCATCGAAGGTGACATCATGACTTATCTCCAATTCCCTTTGACTAGGCACATAGATTCTAAATGCCTTAGAAGTTTCACTATAGCCCAAAAATGTTCCCTTCTTTCCAGAAGCATCCAACTTGCTTCTCTTTTCTTTCGGCACATGAAAATATACGGGACTTCAAAAAATTCTAAAATGAGAAACATCAGGTTTCTTACCGATGAAGATTTCTTCGAGAGTTTTGGAATCCAAAGCTTGATGTGGGCATTATTTTGAACATACAAAACAGTGTTGACAGCTTCTCCCCATAGGAACTTCGACAGGCCTTGGTCATGAAGCATGGCACGAATAGCTTCAACGATGGTTCTATTCTTTCTTTCGGTAACTCCATTTTGTTCGAGAGTGTAAGCAGTAGTGGTCTCCCTCTTAATGCTAGCTTCCCTACAATAGTCATTGAACTCATTTGACTCATATTCGGTTCCATTATCAATCCTCAAAATTTTGATCTTCTTCACTGTTTGATTTTCAACCAAGGCTTTGAGAGGGCAGAACAATTTGAATACTTCGTCATTTTTCTTCAAGAAGTATATCCAAGTTTTGCCAGAGAAGTCATCCACAAAATTAGCATAGTACAAATATCCTCCCAAGGATGTTACGGTAAACATGCCAGATAGATTAGAATGAATCAATTGAAAAATGTTGGTAGTCTTTCTATCACTTGAGGGGAATGGTCCCCTTGTATGTTTCCCTTCAGCACAACCTTGACAAACACTTTCATGATCAACTTTGAAATCGGGAATACCTGTGACCATCTTCCTAGCTTCAGGAAGAGCTTTATATTGAAGGTGAGCAAACCTCCGATGACATAATTCCGATAGAAGAGTAGTGTTGCATGTCATGGCTCCCAACGAACTTCCTCCAACTTGATAAAGAGTATCAACGCTAAAACCAAGAGTGAATGCTTCTTTGAAATTTCTCTTCCAAACACGTACCTTTCCATCAATGAATGCCACCTTGAATCCTTTGTCTTCCATCGCCGAAGTAGACAGTAAATTCTTCTTCAAGTTAGGTACATATAACACATCTTGTAGATGAAGGATTTGACCTTGATTTAAATGAAGAGTAACAGTCCCTGTTCCTTTCATGGGATAGGTAGCATTTTCTCCAAGTATAATTTCCAAATTTGTTTCCTCTTCAATCAAATGTGGGAGGGCCTCTTTGTATCCAGTGAAGTTCCTTGAGACACCAATATCAATCAACCAATTATCCAGGGTGTCGGAAGGAGATGCAGCAGAGAGGGCAGATATAAGAAGAAATTATTTTTGCTTGTTATCTAGAACATTAGATTCATCATACCTGGAGTTTCTCGATCTCTTGGAAGGTTGCCCATTTCCATTTCATGTAGCAGGAGCCTTTCTCTTTCCTTTGTTGTTGAACCTGTTGTTTCTTTGATTTCCATTTCCCTTGAAATTGTTGTTGTTGTAATCATCATCTCGTGGTGTATCCCTTTTATTGGGGCACTCTATAGCATAATGGCCAAACCTGTTACAATTGAAACATCTACCCTTCCTTCCATCTTTGGATCCCGATCTTCCTTGTCCTTGATTTCTTGGATTAGCATTGTTCTTTCTTTTAGCTTGAGCAGAGAATGCAACAAGCTCATTCCTATTTCAAGGCACGTCTCTCTCCATCATCCTTGTCTCCTCTTCATCTAGTCAACAATTCATCAAAATCTAGAATCCTGTCAATGTTGAGAATAGTGGTATTGAATACATACCATACTCGAGAAAGACCTCCAAGGGTAATAAGAGTGAGCTCCCGGTCAGCAATAACCTCTCCAATAGATAGGAGATCGTTTATTATTTCATTAATCCTCATGAAATAGGATTGGATGGATTCTCCTCTATCCATCTTGATGTCCTTTAGCTTGTTCTTCAGAAAGAGGATTTGAATTGTGTTGCTAGCCCTGAACATGTTAACCAACTTGTCATACATTTCCTTAGATGTGCCCAGCTCAGAGATGTAAGCAACCAAATGCTTGTGAATAGAATCCCTAATGAACTTCTTAGCTTTGACCTCTCCTTTCTTGTACTTTGTCTTAGTGGTAGCAGGTGCCTTTGGAGGAGGCTCAACACTCTTTCCCTTCAAATAGTCCATAACATCATGCTCCTCCAAAGTCAGGTCCAAGGACATTTACCATGCATGATAATCAGATTTATCATTGAGCCTGTCATCAAATTTGAAGTAAGATGAGGAAGCCATTGACCCTTTTCCTTGTCTAACAAATCTCAGTGATTGCTCTTCTCACTCTTGCTTGGGCTTTGTCTTCACCTCGGCTCTGATACCATGTTAATTTTAGTTAATAATCATATGTTCTATACTTCAGAGCAAATTACTTCAAACTTTTTTTATTAGCCAAATATCAATTTCCAGATTCACATTCACATTAACATTGACAGTAAATGTTGATAGAACATAAACAATAAGCAGAAGACAAGCCAAGACAAGAGGACAAAATATTTGACGAATGCTAGGGAAAAACCCCAATGTAGAGAAAACCCTTTGATCAAATCTTCTTATTATTCTTCAAAAGTTTATCAAAGAGAGAGTACAATATACAAAATTCACTTGCCCAAAACTTCAGTGAAACAGCAGTAAACAAGATGCCCTAACCAGAAAGTCAACGATGGTCAAACCAGCAAGAAGACTTCACCAAAACAACTCGGTCAACTTTAGTCAATGCGGCCTCCAACAGTAGTCAAAGTCAGCCCAAAACATATCTGAAAAAAGTCAATCAAACTCAGTCAATTGAAAGTTGATGTTGCAATCAACATTGCAGTCAATGTTGGTCAGAGTGCCCAAAATTTCTCGATGTGCCAATGAATGCGGCCTAGGGAGATTAGAATTCTGCCTGAAAGAACACAGGATTTGGAGGGAGTTTGACCCAAAGTCAATGTTGGTCAACGCTCTGTACTTCAGCCCTAAAACAGTCCGAAAATTTCAGCCCAAAAAAACATTCCTTCGTCCACACGTGCAAGGGAGAGAGGTACTCCAAGTGCTTGTATGAACCAATGAGAGAGAGAGAGATGACAAGATGATTGTGTTAGGATATTTCGACACATAGGAAATAGTTAAGAATAACTTAGTCTAGTGTAGAGTTAGGTAAAGTGTGTTTCATTACCATGTACATTTGCAACTTATAATCTGACGGTCACGATTTGTAGTGATCCGACGATGATCTCTCTCCTCGGTATTTAATGACACTTGATCTGTGGCTTAACACCCGATTGGTCCATGATCTCTATTTAAAGAGCATGGAGGGTCATTTGACCGGTAACCGTTTATGAAAGAAACATATGTAACTTTTCTTTTTATATTAATAAATTTCCTGAAGTGGTGTCAGAGCTATTTTGAGGACCGCATCCGTTGTTGATCAAAATCCGAAGCCAGTTTTACTGCATGTGAATGTCGTTTTGTAGATCTACTATTTCTGAAAATTTTTGGGCTTGGAGAACTGCTCTCTTGTGTCCGGAGCATTTGTTATAGTAAGGAACGCCTTTCGTTTCATGCGAAAAGGTTTTCGGCTACCCAAGTTATGACAGTTTAGATCTGGAGGTATAAAGCATCTATTTTGCAATTATATTTGTTAATAGTTCTACTTATTTCAGTTCCCTCTATTTATTTTCGTTTTTTTGGTTCTATTAGTTTGTCAAATCTAAACCCTCTTCTCTGTGTATGTTCTTTGCTATGCGCTGCGTGCAATCTCGACAAATCAGAAATAGGGAAAGGGGATTTTTTTGCTACGTATGCTCTTCCCCTGCGTCTTTGTGCGATCTCGGGAAATCAGAAATAGTGAAAAAAATGATAATTGCCGGTAAGGCTAACCGAAAATCTAACATTTTGCCATAAGGCTTGCATCTTCTTTTTTTTTGCTCGGCTTTTGTGTTTTTTTGTGCAGGAAAAGACACACACACCGAAGAGTAAAAAAAAAAAAACCCTTCCTCCTTTCAAACAACAATAGAACCCTTTTACTATCTCACTTGGTGAGGAGTTAGTTTATGAGAATAGAGGTCTTGGGTTCAAGTCTCCTTCTCAAGCTTCTTTTGTAAAAAGTTTTTGTTAAAAGGGGTGGAATTTTTTTTAAAAGCCGCACTTCATCCCGTTCCCGTACCTATTCGGCATCTACAACAGAGTTTTTTTCAAAAGGCATAACTTCTTCATTCGAAAGCTGTTTCTCGAGCCGGTTTTTTTTAAACGGCCTAATTTTTCGAGATCTTTCCATTGGAGCAGTTAGTTTCAGCTTTTTCTCAACTTCATTTTTTAAAAGTGCATGCCCGATTATTCTTAACAGCACCAATTATTTCCAATGGCTACCTCACATGGTAGATATACTTAGAAGTAAAGGGCTTTATAGAATAACCACAGGTCAAGGAACTAAACCTTCCGATGATGATAAGTTCCTAAATGGGAAAATAAACAAGATCAAGCACGAGAGTTGATAGGAATGTCCATTGCTCAAGATCTTTGATTTCACATCCTTGACATTGACACCCCTGATAAAGCCCTGGAATAGCTAAATATTGTTTTTGGGATTCAAAATCAAATCAAGGCCCACCCAGCTTGAAAATGAGTTGCTTACTTTGGACCCCAATAATTTCTCCTCTATTGAAGATTTTTTGTCCAAATTCAAGACACTTAGATTTCTTTTAGAAGGGTGTAAGGTCAAAAAGGAAGATGGTAACCTCATCTATTGCATTCTTGCTAAGCTTGGCCCTACATACTCTGTATTTGTTTCTGCCTTCCATTCCACTAGAGAAGCCATCATCTCTTCAGGAACCACCTACAAGAATCCCTCTTTTGATTCCTTTTGTGATTCTTTGATAAGATAACAAGAAAAACTCTTACACGTTAGTCTTATCACTTCTGGAAACACTTCTAAGAAAGCCTTAGTAGCCCAACAACAATCATATCAAAAGAATCCCAAGAAGCAGTATCCTAAAAAGTATGGTCCTAAACCAAACAAGGGTCCTAAGCAATTTCAGCCGCAAATTTAAAAATCAAATCACCAAAATGATAAAGCAAATAAAAACAAAGGGAAGAAGACCGATAGACATTGCAATTTTTGCAATCGTGATGGCCATATAGAGTCCAAATGTTTTAAGAAGATGGAAGCCTTAGAAGCAACAATGAAGAAGCACAACATCCATTTGGAGCACTCTTCACCTTCATCTTCAGGAATGGCACTTTCTGCTTGTGGTTGTCAAGCATCAAGATCTGGTTATGCATTAAATGTATCTTCCTCTTCTCCTTCTCATGAGTGGCTCATTGATTCTGGAGCTTCTTACCACATGGCCAAAAATAAAGCCATGTTTTCTTCTTTAATTGATTGTAACACCAAACATATTTATGTTGGTGATGATAGATCTCTTAGTGTTGTAGGATCTAGAACCATTCATCTCGATAATGGTAAATTTAATGATGTACTATGTGTTCCTACCTTGTCATGCAACCTTCTCTCTGTTTATCAGATAACTCATTCAGGTGAATGGAGAATAGTAGAATTCTCACCTCATGATGTTGTAATCAAGGACCTCAAAGATCCTAAACATATTTTAGCTACTGGCATTGCTGATGATTCCACAAGGTTGTATAAGTTTGACAACTTTTGATCATCATGTCTTCCCTTCGTTTTTCTTGCTCATAATGATGAAGTGAGCAAACGCGGCCTCCAACAGTAGTCAAAGTCAGCCCAAAACAGATATGAAAAAGTCAATCAAACTCGGTCAATTGAAAGTCAATGTTGCAGTCAACATTGCAGTCAACGTTGGTCAAAGTGCCCAGAATTTCTCGATGTGTAAATGAATGCAGCCTAGGGAGATCGGAATTCTGCCTGAGAGAACACAGGTTTTGGACGAAGTTTGACCCAAAGTCAATGTTGGTCAACGCTCTGTACTTCAGCCCTAAAACAATCCGAAAATTTCAGCCCAAAAAACCATTCCTTCATCCACACGTGCGAGGGAGAGAGGTATTCCAAGTGCTTGTATGAACCAATGAGAGAGAGAGAAATGACAAGATGATTGATGTCCAAAATGAGGAATGAGTCTCTCTTGTTTATCCTTCAATGAGGGTGGAGAGACATCCATTGGGGCTTATGACCCACTACATTACATTTCTGGTCGACCTTGACAATTTGCACGTGTGAGAAAATAAATTCAAAATCACACTTCTGCTAATCCAAACAAGATATCTTTAAATCAATCTTGCACCTCTCAGAAAGAGGAATCCAACAAAAATATCATTTCCATCATATGAGTTGTCCAAAGTGGAGTTTGGCCCTAGTTGTCCAAAGTGGAGTTTGGCCCTAGTTGCCAATTTTAACAGTTTATTTCTTTCCTGCTCAGTACTTGTTTCCGTGGTATTTTTTATGTTGCGAAGGCTGTAGTAGTATTTATTTCGATGTTTACTGTGTAACACCATAAATAACTTGATTCAGAATTAACAAGTAGAAGAAATAATATCGAATAGTTGCAGTAGGGATTCCCATTGTGGAATTTTCACAACACTTCTGTATGAAAGAAGCCCCTCAACTGCTTTCTTAACCAAAATTACACAAAGGTATAAAAGGTTGATTTCCTTGGAGAAATTTATCAAAGCGAAATATAATGTGGCAAATGAAGACCCTGTTAAATGTTCACCTCATTTTCCCCTTGAAAAATTTTGAAGAAAGGATTGTTAAAGAAGGTCCTTAAAAGGCACATCATTCTCCTATATAAGATGATGAAACCACGGAAGATCTTATTGCACCTCCACTTCAAAACAACAATGATGAAAACTCTTCTCACATCTTCATTGAAGACTAGGCACAAAAAGAAGGTCCTCAATCCATGATGAAGCACCTTATCCTTCCATGGAAGATTATGAAGAGTACCTTGATGAGGACATTGATGGTGAAAGCATTCATGCATCTATCCCTCCTCATAAAATTGGGGGTTTGGTAAGCTTTCAACCTTCTCAAAATTCTGAATTTGACGATCTTCCTTGTTAAGATCTTGAGAGTGATACTATTGAAAACAAACCCTCAAATGATAATGAATTGGTGATAGAATTTACCTCTACATTTGATGAATATAATGCCATCCTTGAGCATAACAGTATGGACATAACTTTTCAGATTTATGGTCGTGATAGGAATAGGGATTATTGAAAAAATTATGTAGATCCTATTTATTATGCTTATAGAAATTGTAATTTTGATGTCTTATAAACAACCCAACATATAGGAAGTACTAGTAAATATAAAAAATTTGCATGACATTTCCTACTCATTTATCCCCATTTATGATTCAAATTTTGGGCAGCCTTGTGAAGATATTTGTGCAGATTTATCTCAGCCATGTACACTCATTTATAAGGAGGATTTGTTACAACATTTATGGCCATGTCATGAGTTATTATGCATATTTTTTACAGCATAAGGAACAGATTTGTGATGCAGAAAACACACAAGTTTTCCAACCGTCTTCTTCTTCATGTGTTGATGAAATCATGCATAAATTTTCGGCTGGAAAATGTGATTTAGTGGCTGGAAATTGTATGACATGGCAGGGTTTTAAGCATAGAAATTTCAAGACACCTATTTCCTTGTGTTCTTCCTCCCCCTTCCGTGCACTTTCAGACTTCAGTTTGAAATAGTACATTTGATGCAAAAAAGTTGTATGGGGCAACAAACCTTTCATCATGAGTTGCTTTGTATAAAATTCCAACCATAAAATGAAGGATTCCAAGCCCTAGATGTGAGCCTAAAAGTTTTTTCCAAAGCTTGAATTTTGTCTCATCCCTTGCATACATCTTACTTGGAAGATAGCCATGATGATTTGAGTAATTTTGTAGAGTTCTCTAAGGCCTTGTTGCTTAAGAGGGGTGATCATGACATGGTAGAGTTCGATAGCAGATTGTCTCGTCAATGATGTATATACCAAACCTGTCCAAGATTGAAAAGAGGAGGCTTGTAGTGGTGCATGCAATTTTTAAAATGAGTTTTCATGTTCTATTTTGGCCAAAATTTCATGGAGATTCCAACATGTATGTACTTCACTTTTGATGTATTCTTGTTTTGGTTGAGCACCAAATACAAGGGAAGAGGTCATCGAATTGACAAGTCGCTGAGTTAGTTGCATTGGATTAATGATTTCACCTAGCAAGTTCAATCTCCTATGTTATATTCACGTAGGAGAAAGAACAAGCTCCCTTGATCATTAGAGTAGAATGAATAAGCCCAACATGTGAGAATTAGATTTTCATTTCATGTTGTTGTTGATAGGTAGTTGTCATTGATGTCAACCAAGCAGCACAATGAGTTACCCCGATCTTCGACAAATTTGGAATGGAAATTTGTGGTTTCTCGCATCCAAATCATGCTAGTTGGTTTCTCCTCAAAAAGATCTTGCCGATGATATGTGGTACCCTACGCAATTCTTTACGGTTTGAAAGATATTTGCATTTTAAGTTGAAGACCCAGTTTTGTGAGCTAAACCCCCAAGGGATAGTGACATGACACCTTATCATTAATTCACCTACGGTTGTCAATATATGGCAACAATTCTCACCACAATCTCATTATGTATCAGTGACTATCTTCAAAAATGCACTAAGGCAATCATTGACTTCACAACCTTGGTAGGACCAAATGCACTAAGCCAACCGTTGATTTCAAATTCTAGTGGAACTGAAAATATTTCTAAGCATGATCCTTAACACAAATATTAAATAAGGTTATTAGGGTAATTAATTAAGTTTTGTGGAAGCATCAATTTAGAAAACATATTAAATTACTTTTACTTCATAAGAAGTATCTCTCCTATCTTAAAGACCAATATCTCTTCCTATCTAGCTCACCTCCTCCCTTACTTAGCGCAATTGACACAAATAAATTGATTTTTTTTAAATGTTATAACTCCTTAATTCTTAATTAACGTCTACCATATAAAGCCATCCTAACCTTCAACGTTCAACCTTTGAAACCCCTCATAGCTCAAATTCATGTCTATTAATAAAGATGTATTATCCTCCTCAAAGGTATGTACTTAACAATGATCTTTTGAATAATCTATCTGAGAAATATCTTCGGACCTGTGGTAACATGTAAGATCACACGAGAGGATTCATTTTGAGCAAAGTTCTGGGTTCGTTCTATCTTATTGCAGGAAGAAACCAAAACATCAAGCACAAGGGACACATCATATTTTCGCAATCTGCTCTATTTTCGTTGCATTTCTTGATTAGAATAAAAGGCCTAAATCCTTGCAGTTAGGGCAACAAGTTCAAGGCTACTAATTCAGAAGTGCGAGATATATAAGGGCAAGTAAAATACTTTAAAAGAAGTCCATATCTGATTCGAATACTTTACATGCAATAAAGTTCTATAGGGCATCAAAACCAGGACAGCGAAAGATCGCAAGAAAAGGCAACGAAGTTTAATATACCTCAGCCTTCAATCCACAGAGTGGAAGTGCAAGGTCTATAAGGGCAAGTAAAATACTTCAAAAGCAGTCCATACCTGATTCAAATATTGTACATGCAATAAAGTTCTATAGGGCATCAAAACCAGGACAGCGAAAGATCTCAAGAAAAGGCTACAAAGTTTAATATACCTTGGCCTTCAATCCACAGAGTCCATAATCTATGACAGAACCTCGGTCTTCAATCAACAGTGAATAATAAGTTTATCTTTTCAGACAACAAAGGCATCAATACTTTCAGCCCTCCTAGGGCATAATTCTGTGCACAATACAAGATCTATCTCAAATTGAATTCCAGTGCTGTATGAACAAGAAGATGTCTTAGCTTGATCTAACATATTTGGCCTTCCACTAAGGCCTGACCTGTGTACAAAAGCAGTGAAATTCCAAGATCGCTGTGGTGCAGACCTGATGTATTTTAACTTCAGGAAGTCATCAAAATCTTGCAGACCTGTTCTATTTGACTCAAGCATCAACAGCAACGAGTATTTCTATACTCATATATGTTTAAGCCCTCCTTGCAAGCCGACCTATTGAAAAAAGCTATGATTATCTGGACAACATACATCAACAGAAATTAGCATGATCATCAAGTATCCAATCCTACAGTGAAGCAGTTAAACATTGTTATGGTTCTTGAATCAAAGGTTGAAATCAATTTGAAGAACGTCTGGCATAAGTCCTGTGCAGCAAAGGTAAGTCAAGGTAAGTTTGTTTGCATTGATTATTTCATGTTGTAGTTGTCTTGACCGAATCTGTTTCAATTTATATCAGGTAAGTCTTATATTTGTGCTTTAGTTTAGCAACCATTTTATGGCATTTATTGCAGACAGAATCGCTGTCCTATAGTCCATTAGTACTATTCACTGATAAATCTTTACTGATATTTAGGACAGTGTTGTAAAGAATTTTTGTATTCTTGGATTAATTCTTCTTGCAGGTAAAGTATTTTGGCATAAGACAGTTTACATTTCAAGTTAGGAAATTTGGGATTCGCTTGGGTACATTTTCTTGCAGGTGCAGACTTGTTCCAAGAGCAGACTTTCCACGTTACCTACAGCTATAAGAAAGGCAGCATGGAAGGGCAGCATCATTGGGACACAAGATTGAAGTACCACAAGCAACCAAGACTTGAAGATTATCAGGAACAAGAGCAGTCCATCATCACATCTACAGCAAATTCTAATCATCAGCATCAAGGATAAACTGATCAGCAGTTGTCATGTCTTGTAAGCTTTGTAAAGAGAGTCCTTTTGTCCATTACAGTCAACCAGTGCACATCTATGTAATTGTAAAAGTCTGTGTCATTGCTTGGAGTTGAAGAAGGGAAATTTGTTTTAAGGGCCTTGGTATGAAGTTGGGACAAGGGTTATTGTTTTTTCGGGACAAGGATTTAGGTCCAAGCATATTTGTCAGTCAAAGAAAACCATTGAAATATCATTGTAACGTGAATAACTGTCCCTAGTATGGGAGTCCACACTTCTGTATTTATTTATTTTTTATAGGGTCGTAGGGTGTTGCTAGGCAGGTGAATGAACTTACCTTCAAGTTGGAGCTTGTATACAGTTTAGGGTGGTATGGTGGTGCTAGGGCGAGTTGTGGCTCACTAGGGTGTTGGGGCATCCTTTCAGCTGATTGCTGATAAAACCAGGGTGTTGGGGCGTCCTTCCAGTGGGAGTTGGAGAAGAATGTTTTTCTAGAATTCTAGGAAGTTGTAGCTTTCTTTTTCAGTTGGGGCTGAAGATTAAAGAATTTATTTGAAAAGTGATCAATGGCTTTTGACCCGGAGGGGCTTTTCCACCTAAAAATCTTGTTCCTATTCTCTCTATCATTTTGCATTGTTGTTTACTGCTTTACTAAATAATTATAATATCGTTGAAGATTAACTAATGCTCTGAAAACATTAATTAAGTACTAATTGTTGTAAAATCAGAAAGGTAGAAAGATTTCTTTATGTTGATAATTACTTGTGATATTCTTATGTTCTTATTAACTTTCTTGTGTTCTTCTTTTATCTTAGTTCATCAAGCAATTACCAAAAGTTAAAACCATAGCACGAAGATCAAAGACACCAAATGTCAGCAAACAGCTAGGGCAAAACCCCTATCTAGGGGAAAACCCAGTCAACAACTCTTCCTTCAATAGTTTGACGAGATAATCCAAGACACTTTGACCTAGACATAGACTTCCTCCAATCAAAAAGTCAACCCTTCCCTTCTTCTGCAGATGATATCCTTCCAGCAACAACTTCGACCTTGCAGCAATAGAACTTCAACCTAGTACCAGCAGCAGATCTTCGACCTAGAAGCAGCAGCAGAACTTCGACCTAGAAGCAATAGAAAATTTGACCTTGATGCAGCAATAGAGACTTCGACTTTCCAGCAGTAGCCCAGTAACTTCACACGTGTGAGAGAGATGACCCAGAAAACTTTGATCTTACAATCCTTCTTCTTCTCCTGCAATTTCGTACATATTTGCTTCTTCTGCTTGTATATCGAACTTGTGAGTGATATCCTTCAAATTAATTGAACTACACTTTATTTATAGCCTCTTTTGTGGGTTGAATTCCCTTGATGTAGGCCAACTTGATCAGGTGAGCGCTGACTTGGTGTGGAGGTGACAAATGACCTATTTGACTCAATAAAAAATATTTTTACATTATTCAAAAGCCCAAGAAGGATCTCATAAAATGGACAATGACTTTAATGACTCAATATAAAACCTAGAAGTCCTCAATGGGGACTTTGACCTAGAACATGATGACCCAAGCATGAGACCCATGCGTTAATAAGTCATTTTAATAATAATAATAATAATAATTACTTCTCTTTCTTTTGATAAATACATTTCATTATGACTAGAATACAATTATGAAGACCAAACCTATTTATATTCTTCAACACTTCCTCTTAACTAGGGAGGTATTCATACACATCAGTACATGGAAGATCTCGAAACACATGAACCATGAAGAGTTTAGGCATTCATAGTGCCACAGACTAGATTCCTGACCAGGGCAATCTATTCAGGTGGGACTAAGATAAACTAAAGCTTTCAGCCACTCTAGGTCATCAGGCTTACTTGCTAACCATCAACCCACAGAACTAGGTGTGTAATGCAAGGTTAGAGCTCTATGACCAATGCCACCCTCCCTACTTCAGGAGCTAGACATCAACACACATGCCGACCAAATGTCCTCCCAGGCATACACAATGCCTCAACACTCGATTATTCAAATCGTTAACAAATCTCTCTCGATCAAACAGAACGGTAACATCAAGCACGTAAAACATGATTCCAAAACTCCAAGAGATTTACCTGTACAAACGCAACCCCAATCAATAACAATCTTTCAAATACACATAAGTAAACACAAACCTTCGGGGTCTTCAAACATCTTGATGTTGCTTCACAATTTACCACAGTAGGACTTAGAGGTTTCCCATACATATATTGACAGAATTTTCCTCAACCATACAACTTACTTTCCTACTTCACATGCAGTATCATATTCTACAACCAAATCCTGCTTTCCTTCTTTCAGCAGCACCTCAATATATCTTGTCCAATTTCTTCTTCAAAGTATCCATCATGACTATAATATGCCCTCCCTCTCAAATTGGGGAGATTTCTTCTATCCAGACTCCCTCTTAACTTGGGGAGATTAACTTATTTTCCATAACATCGGAGAATGGATTCATTCCTTCTTATCAAATTCATCTAGATCATCATCATTCGCATAGATTCCTTCATCATCCTTACCAATCAAGTCAACTTTACTTACAAATATCTTCAACATCTTGAAGATTATGTACCTACACAACTTTAACAGCAAGTACAACCCAATACATATATAAAAGCATGAAGTTAACTATATTAGAATCATACATTAGACTTTAGACATCAAATACCTAAACTTAGTTAGGTTCATAATCAACAAGAAACTATACTTTTATACTTCACCTTCTTGCTCGAGTTTCGTTATAAACCCTAGATCACATTATTTAAAGTAACTCAATCAAGATATCAATCTCATTATATCTAGGTCTCAATATTTATTTTAGAGATATGACAGACTCTTCTATGACATATTGCAAACCCTAGAAACAAATCAAACAAGTGCAATTTTATCTAACAGCTTTAGAATTCATATGTTAGACTTCTACTAGATTTAATGCAAACCCTAGATTCCATGTTTTAGACAATAAGCCTTAGATAGCACAATGTAAGATTTCAACAATATGACCAACTTCGACTAGGGTTTGTTGTAAACCCTAGATTCATCATCAAGGCTAAACAATATCAATATATCCTAGAATATCAAACTTTTACTAGGGCTTAATTACAAACCCTAGAATTTACACAATGTGAGCATCAACAATTAGGCTAGCACATATACATATCAAAGATCTCATAACCATGCACAAGCATATCACAACAACATATATAAGGTAAACCCAAGACACAAATATCAATACATTAGAGCTAGACATATAACAAACTTGATCAGGCTAGGGTTTCGATCAAACGAACAAACATACACCTAGGGTTTCATTCCTCGGAGCTTACTCTAGATATATAAGGGTTTTGCTCATAAACCCAAATTTACCAAAACCTTAAAGGTCTAGGATTTCAATACAAAGACACTATCATCCAACCCTAAAAGACTAGGGTTTTCATAACAATACCAAAACTCTAGACATGACATCCCCAAACATCAAAAGAATAGTATTTTCAAGATTTCATCAATAACCTTCATAAACAATATCAACATACCCTTAGGTTAGGGTTTTATGGAGAACCTTTTCAGGGTTTCACAAGAATGATCAAATGTATAAAGAGGGAAGATTCAATCTATTATTAAATACCCAAATAACAATCTTTATGATTCAAACGTGTTAGACACGACGATGTTAGTGATGTAAAGTAGATTTATTAAAAGGAATGAATTATACCTTTATCACGAAGAGAACAAAGCTTATGATCTAACACATACCTTTGATTTGTTTCTTTACAAACCTTGTATGAAATCAATTCCAATAGAACGTCTATCATGCTTTGTCAGGTATTTTCCATAACCCTTGAGCATTCAACAAGCCTTTCCTAAACAAGGAAAATATGAAAAGAAATGATATTAGCATCTAATACAAACACAACTAGAAAACAGAGCGAAACCAAATATAAAAAGATAATACAAGGAGTAAGATACTTACCTTTGGAAAAATGGTGAGGGCTCGCTCTTAATCCAATCTTGAGGGATACCTATAACTTTATCAAAACAATTCAAAAAATGTTTTCCAAAGCATGTTAAACTTATAAGTACTAGAAATCAAAGCATAAAGGAAAACAATTCAAAACTTAGAGGACTTGGTAGTGTAAGTCCTTTATTTTCGATTCTTCGGTCTTGTTCTTCTTTGGAGATCTGTCTTCAACAACATTTGCTTGATCCCTGTTTCTCTTTTTATTCCTAGGATTGTCATGACAATCATTTCTATAACGACCCATCTTGTGACAATTGTAGCATTCTATCGTGGATAGTTCTACCTTCCTTCTTAGCCCTTTAGACTTCTTGAAGGTTGCTTTATTCTTGTGATGAGCAGAATAGGCATTTGAAATCTTCTCCTCTTATTCTCTTTGTTGCTTACTAATAAAATTTTGACTTCTTCTTGACTGCATGCAGTCCATAATTGCTCGAATGTACGAGTTTCCTTCCAACTATTGATGCTTGAAGCAAAGGCACTCCAAGAAGATGGTAATCCCAGAAGTGCAGTGATAACAAGCTCTCTTTCAGGTACTATCTCATTTATTTCTTGGAGATCATCTCTAATTCTAGCTATCATTACAAAGAAGGAAGCCATAGTGTCATCCCTCGTCATCTTCATAATTCTTAGTTCATTCTTAAAACTTGCAACTTGACCAAGATTCCTGATTGTGAACAGTTTTGATAAGGCCTCATACATCTCTTGAGCGGAATCTATGTTGGAGATATATGGGATGAGGTTATCCTTTATTCCATCTACCAATAGGCTCATGACCAATATTTCTAACTCTTTAAACTTTTCTTTTTCTGCATCACTTGATTCCTCTGTAGGCCTCTTCACTTTTCCTTGACTAGATCCAAAACTTTATTCTTTTTGAGGATGAGATCTATCCTCTTTTTCCATGCCCTATAATTGGATTCCCCTTCTAATTTGTTTTCTCCCTTTATTGAGTTAGACATGGTTCTTGAACATAGTAGGTTTTTCTCCTTATATGATCCCCTTTGATGACCCTTGCTCAGCTTCTCAAGGCTCCTTATTCTCCTTTCAATAGATCTTCAGGCTGCCTTTTTCCTTCTACTTCACCCTTAGCTCTCATACCATGTTTGAAAATCAGAAAAAGAAGAAATTTTTTCTTTATGTTGATAATTACTTGTGATAATCTTATGTTCTTATTAACTTTCTTGTGTTCTCTTATCTTAGTTCATCAAGCAATTACCAAAACCATACCACGAAAATCAAAGACACCAGATGTAGGCTGACAACTAGGGAAAAACGCCTATCTAGGGGAAAACCTAGTAAACAAAGCTTCCTTCAATAGTTTCATGAGATAATCCAAGACTCTTTGGCCTAGACACAGACTTCCTCCAATCACCAAATCAGCCCTTCCCTTCTTCTGCAGATGATATCCTTCCAGCAACAACTTCGACCTTGCAGCAATAGAACTTCAACCTAGTAGCAGCAGCAAATCTTCGACCTAGAAGCAGCAACACTTCGACCTTGAAGCATCAGCAGAATCTCAACCTTGAAGCAGCAGAAGAACTTCGACCTAGAAGCAGCAAAAACTTCGACCTTGATGCAGCACCAGAGACTTCGACTTTCCAGCAATAGCCCAGTAACTTCACACGTGTGAGAGAGCTGACCCAAAGAAACTTCGATATTGCAATCCTTCTTCTTCTCCTGCAATTTCGTACACTTATGCTTCCTCTGCATGTATATCGAACTTTTGAGTGATATCCTTCAAATGAATCGAACTGCACTTTAATTATAGCCACTTTTGTGGGTCAAAGTACCTTTGATGTACGCTGACTTAATCAAGTGAGAGTTCACTTGGTGTAGAGGTGACAAATGACCTATTTGACTCAATAAAAATATTTTTACATGATTCAAAAGCCCAAGAAGGGTCTCATAAAATGGACAACGAGTTTAACGACTCAATATAAAATCTAGAAGTCCTCAATGGGGACTTTGACCTAGAACATGATGACCCAAGCATGAAACCCATTCTTTAATCAGTCATTTTAATAATAATAATAATAATTCTTTTTCTTTATTTTGATGAATACATTTCATTATGACTCAAATACAATTATGAAGACCGAGCCTAGTTACATTCTTCAATACTAATTGTAAGAAATATTGATTCAAGGGGTAAAAGTGAATAAATAGTATATAAAAGTGAAAGTGCGATAGGGTATTTTTATATATTGTTTTTTACTTTTATTTTTTTATTTTTTCTTCTTTTTTATGGGAAATACCCAATGACTAAGTAAGAGCCAAGACGTCCCATACTAACCACGGATCGAGTGAAAAATCCTTGGGGCCACCTACTCCTTGAGCGGCAAGCCTAATCAATACAAGCTAGATCATGTCTCCACAGACTTGAACCTCGGTAGATGGAATGGCAAGCCACAATCCCAACCACTCGAGCTAAGAACCATTGCAAAAAAATTAGGGGGGCGCCTAAAAGTTCCCCTTTTGTGGGGGAAGTCCAAAAGCACTCCTGGGGGGGCACCCACAAGAACCCCTTTTAGTGGGTGATGCCTAAAAGTATCCCTCTTCCATGGGGACGACAAGAAGTCTCATTCATGGGGAAACATGTCCCCTGCAGTGGGGAAATGTTTCCCCATGCTTCCCCAAAATGTAGGAATTTACAGGATAAGTTCCGTAGATCACGAACCAAAGGTCACCACTCACAAACAGATCACAAATCAGTACACCAATATAATCACGTGGTTAAAACCCTCAAAGAGGGAAACAGTCCATGCCCTGAGCCAATGCAGCCACTTCAGGGAATTTATTAATATAAAAAGAAAAGTTACATATGTTTCTCTCATAAACGGCTACCAAACAAATGACCCTCCATGCTCTTTAAATAGAGATCATGGACCAATCAGGTGTTAAGCCACGAATCAAGTGTCGTTAATACCGAGGTGAGAGATAATCGTCGGATCACTACAAATCGTGACCGTCAGATTATAAGTTACAAATGTACATGCAAAAGAAACACACTTTACCTAACTCTACACTAGACTAAGTTATTCTTAACTATTTCCTATGTGTCAGAATATCCTAACATTCCCCCTTAAGAACAACTTGGGATAAGATTGAAGGATTTACAAAGGTGACACAAAAGGAGCCTATTTCCTATGTGTCGAAATATCCTAACATCCCCCTTAAGAACAAATTGGGATAGGATTGAAGGATTTACAAAAGTGACACAATAGGAGAAGGAAGGAGGCATTAGAGCCTATCCCCCCTTAATGACAAGTTTCCTGAACTCCAAGCATGGATCGAAGTTTGGTAAACTTCACTTCTGTGAGAGCCTTTGTAAAGATATCGGCTATCTGATCATCGGTTGGACAGTACTGCACTTCAAGAAAATGATCATGAATGAGCTTTCTAATGAAGTGTATGTGGAGTTCAATGTGTTTCATACGCTGATGCTGAACTGGATCTTTACACAGTGGAATGGCACTTTGATTATCACACCAAAGTGTAGTTGGATACTGCTGAGGAAGACCAAATTCAGACAGGATCTGACGAAGCCACATGGCTTCCTTGCTGGCTTCAACTGCACCACGATACTCTGCTTCTACTGAAGAAAGGCAGATGGCACTTTGTTTCTTACAAGACCAAGTAATAGGTCCTGAACCAAGAGTGAATACATATCCTGCAGTCAATCAGAATCAGTGAAACCAATCAACAAAGGAGATGCTCCTGCACTGTAATGAATCCCAAACTGCACTGTACCTCGAATATATCGAAGTATTCTTTTAGCTGTTTTCCAGTGACTTTCATGAGGTTGGTGCATAAACCGAGCGACAAGACCAACAGCAAAGGAAAGGTCAAGATGAGTATGGGTTAGATACAAAAGTTTAGCAACAAATTGATGGTATAAGGTAGCATCAACTTCAGGGGTAGTACAGTTGACAGAAAGCTTGACTCCAAGCTGAAAGGGAGAAGGGGCAGGCTTACAGTCTTCCATGTGAAAGTGGTGTAGAAGATCACGGACATCACTTGGGCGAGAGAGGGTAATGCCTTCCTTGGATTGCAAGACTTGAAGACCAAGGAAATAATGCAAATGTCCTAAGTCTGTCATTTCAAACTTATTTTTGAGGCTAGACTTCACATGGTTTATATGGTTTGGATCACTACCAGTAAGGATAAGATCATCAACATAAAGAACAAGGATGGTGAAGGAATTACCCACTTTCTTAGTGTAGACAGTGTTGTCAGAATGACACCTAGAAAAGCCATTATCTAAGAGAAATCTATCCATTTTGGCATACCAAGCCCGAGGAGCTTGTTTGAGACCATAGAGAGACTTCCTAAGGCGACAAACAAGGTTGGAGTCTTTTTGGATAAAGCCAGGGGGTTGTTCCATGTAGATTTCTTCATGCAAATCTCCATGTAAGAAGGCGGATTTAACATCCATCTAATGGACTTCCCATTTAAAGGAGGCAGCAAGGGAAAGAACAAGGAAGATAGAATTCATTTTGGCAACAGGGGAGAAGGTTTCAGTATAGTCAATGGCTTCAACTTGTGAAAATCCTTTAGCAACAAGACAAGCTTTATGTCTATCCACTTTTCAATCTGGTCCAAACTTGGTTTTGTAAAGCCATCTGCATCTAACAAGTTTTCTTCCTTTTGGAAAAGGAACAAGATCCCAAGTGTTGTTTTCCAATAAGGAACGATACGCTTCATTCATAGCTTCATCCCACTTTGGATTACCGAAGGCTTCTTCAAAGGTTTCTGGATCAAGTTTTTCTAGAACTTGAGCCAATAAGGAAGAGGCTCTTTCGAACTGAGAACGTGTACGTCGTCGATCGGCAGGGTCACCTGCAAGAGAACCTGCTGCATCTCGAGTAGAGCAGACCCATCTTGGAAGCAGTGGAGTATAAGGAACAATTTCAAGAGGTGGAGGAGGATTGTCATCCTCGTTGTCATCATCTGAACTAGAAGAAATGCAATTAAAAATAGAAGAGAGAGAGAAAGGTGGCACATACGCCGAATCAGGGTCGCAGGCCAAAGGTGGCACACTCGCCGAACTAGGCTCGTAGGCCAATATATTTTCATCAAATTTTACATCTCTTCTAATGATTATATTTTTGGATTTTGGTTGAAGAAGACTATATCCTTTGACATCTTCAGAATATCCAACAAAAATGCATTTTTCACTCTTAGGTTCTAAGGCTTTATGTTTCGCATTTGGAATATGGGCCCAAGCATCACTTCCAAAAACACGAAAGTGACTTACATTTGGTTTGATTGAGCTCCAAGCTTCTTCTGGAGTTATATTCTTTAAAACCTTAGTAGGAGTACAATTTACTATGTAATTTGCACAGTTAATGGCTTCTGCCCAAAAATTGAGACCAAGTCCTTTAGATTGAAGCATACAATTAGCCATTTCTTTTAAGGTGCGATTCTTCCTTTCATCTACACCATTTTGTTGTGGAGTATATGGAACAATATGTTGCAATTGAATGCCATGCTCAGTGCAGAAGTTGATAAATTTGTTGTTAACATATTCTCCGCCATTGTCTGATCTTAACTTAAGAATTTGATGTCCAAATTGTTTCTCAACAAAGGCCTTAAAGGCCAAGAACATGTTAAAAAATTCACTCTTGAGTTTTAAGAAATATACCCAAGTGCATCTGGAAAAATCATCAATGAAAGTTAAGAAGTACTTGCAACCAGAGAAAGAAACAACAAGAAGTGGACCACATAAATCACTGTGCACAAGCTGCAAAGGGGTTGAAGCGTGCCAAGAGGCACGTTTGTCAAAACTATCTCGATGATGTTTTCCGAGTACACATCTGGAGAAAACACCATCTCGTCAAGATACCATAGGAAGACCCGTCACCATATTTTCCATACATAGAGTTTGAAGAGAGCGATAGTTTAAGTGACCAAATCGCTCATGCCAAAGTTTGCTCACTTCATCATTATGAGCAAAAAAAACGGAGGGAAGACATGATGACCCAAAGTTGTCAAACTTATACAACCTTGTGGAATCATTAGCAATGCCAGTAGCTAAAATATGTTTAGGATCTTTGAGGTCCTTGATTACAACATCATGAGGTGAGAATTCTACTATTTTCCCTTCACCTGAATGAGTTATCTGATAAACAGATAGAAGGTTGCATGACAAGGTAGGAACACATAGTACATCATTAAATTGACCATTATCTAGATGAATGGTTCCAAATCCTACAACACTAAGAGATCTATCATCACCAACATAAATATGTTTGGTGTTACAATCATTTAAAGAAGAAAACATGGCTTTATTTTTGGCCATGTGGTAAGAAGCTCCAGAATCAATGAGCCACTCATGAGAAGGAGAAGAGGAAGATACATTTAATACATAACCAGATCTTGATGCTTGACAACCACAAGCAGAAAGTTCCATTCCTGAATATGAAGGTGAAGAGTGCTCCAAATTGATGTTGTGCGTCTTCATTGTAGCCTCTAAGGCTTCCATCTTCTTAAAACATTTGGACTCTATGTGGCCATCACGATTGCAAAAGTTGCAATGTCTATCTGTCTTATTTCCTTTGTTTTTATTTGCTTTATCATTTTGGTGATTTTATTTTTCATTTTGCGACTGAAATTGCTTAGGACCCTTGTTTGGTTTAGGACCATAATTTTTAGGATACTGCTTCTTGGGATTCTTTTGATATGGTTGATGTTGGGCTGCCAAGGCTTTCTTAGAAGCATTTCCAGGAGTGATAAGACCAAGATGTAAGAGTTTTTCTTGTTCTCTTATCAACGAATCACAAAAAGAATCAAAAGAGGGATTCTTGTAGGTGTTTCCAGAAGAGATGATGGCTTCTCTAGTGGAATGGAAGGTAGAAACAAATACAGAGTATGCAGGGCCAAGCTTAGAAAGAATGCAATAGATGGGGCTACCATCTTCCTTTTTGACCTTACAACCTTCTAAAAGAAGTCTAAGGGTCTTGAATTTAGACAAAAATTCTTCAATAGAGGAGAAATTATTAGGGTCCAAAGTAAGCAACTCATTTTCAAGCTGGTGGGCCCTGATTTGATTTTGAATTCCAAAAACATTATTTAGCTTTTCTAGGCGTTTATCAGGGGTGTCAATGTCAAGGATGTGAAATCGAAGAGCTTGAGCAATGGACATCTCATCAACCCCTTGCTTGATCTTGTTTATTTTCCATTTAGGAATTTTATCAATCATCTAGTTTGGTTTCTCAAGATCTGGTTATTCTATGAAGCCTTTACTCTGGAGCATCTACCATGTGAGGTAGCCATTGGGAAATAATTGGTGTCGCTAAGAATAACCTATGTACTTTCCATTTTTATTTTTATTTTTAAATGAAGCTAAGAAAAGTCAAAATAACGGCTCCAATGGAAAGATCTCGGAAAATTAGGCTATTTCAAAAAACAAATTTTAAAACTGCTTCCGGATGAAGAAGTTATGCCTTTTGAAAAATCTGAGTTGTAGATGCCGAATAGTTACGAGAACGAGATGAAGTGCGGCTTTTTTTTTTTTAAATTCCACCCCTTTGAACAAAAACTTTTTACCAAAGAAGCTTGAGAAGGAGACTTGAATCCAAGACCTCTATTCTCATAAACTAACCCCTCACCAAATAAGATAGTAAAAGGATCCCATTATTGTATGAAAGGAGAAAGGGGTTTCTTTTCTTTTTTCTTTTTCTTTTTTTACTCTTCTGTGTGCGTGCCTTTTCCTGCACAAAAAAACACAAAAACCGAGCCAAAAAAAAAAAAATGCAAAGCCCTATGGCAGAATGTTAGATTTTCGGTTAGCCTTACCGGCAACTATCACCTTTTCACTGTTTCTGATTTCCCAAGATCGCACAAAGACGCGAGAAAAGAGCATACGTAGCAAAAAAATCCCTTTTCCTTGTTTCTGATTTGCCGAGATCGCACGGAGTGCACAGCGAAGAGCATACACAGAGAAGAGGGTATAGATCCAGCAAATAAATAAAACCTTAATACCGAAAATAAACAGAAATAAACCGAAATAAGCAAAACTATTAACAAATATAATTGCAAAATAGATGCTTTATACCTCCAAATCTAAACTGACATAACTTGGGCAGCCGGAAACCTTTTCACATGAAACAAAAGGCGTTCCTCACTGTAACAGACGCTTCGGACACAACCAAGCAGTTCTCCAAGCCCAAAAATGTTCAGAAATAGTAGATCTACAAAACGGCATTCGCATGCAGTCAAACCAGCTTCGGATTTTGATCAACAATGAACGCAGCGCTCAAAATAGCTCTGATACCAAGTAGGAATTTACAAGGTAAGTTCCGTAGATCAAGAACCAGTGGTCACTGCTCACAAACAGATCACAAATCAGTACACCAGTATAATCACATGGTTAAAACCCTCAAAGAGAGAAACAATCCACGCCCTGAGCCAACGCGGCCACTTCAGGGAATTTATTAATATAAAAAGAAAAGTTACATATGTTTCTCTCATAAATGGTTACCGGACGAATGACCCTCCATGCTCTTTAAATAGAGATCATGGACCAATCGGGTGTTAAGCCACGGATCAAGTGTCGTTAATACCGAGGTGAGAGATAACCGTCGGATCACTACAAATCGCGACCGTCGGAATATAAGTTACAAATATACATGGAAAAGAAACACACTTTACCAAACTCTACACTAGACTAAGTTATTCTTAACTATTTCCTATGTGTCGGAATATCCTAACACAAAAGTGGGAAGTGGGCAAACGTTTCCCAGGTATCCCCCTATCTTGAGAGCATGGGAAATGTGGGTGGCATGGCCCCCACCCCAGGGGAGGTGTCTCTGTAGAACACAACCTACCACATTTTCGCTTGTTGATGGTCACTACTAACAAGTACCTTGTATTTTCATTGGAAAAAAAAAGGAGAAATTATTTATATTCTAATTGTCTAAGTCGGTCTCAAATCTTGAAGGGGTTTGACCCCAATGTCAAAACCCATCTCCTAGCATACATATATATTGGGGTTCAATTGACCTCATTTGGTATCTCATATCACTCATCCATTCAATTTGAAATAAGAAGATTTGTTCACACGTTCAATGAGAAGAAGAAGATTTGTCTCTGCGTTGACCAGTGATCTGACTTATGTTTGACTATCATTGACTTTGGTTCTTTTCTCTCTGTTTGACCAAGCTCTTAACTAATTTTGGATACCAAGATTCTTTGTGATTCGTTGACTATGTTTGACCGAGGATTTGATCTTGTTCTAAGTCGTTGACAAAGAGTTGATCGCAGGTCAACTGTTGGACTTTGACTGAGTTTTTTTGTGGATATTGTAGGCCGAATTTCGTCCCTTTGACCAACTACCCTAGGCTGAAATTCATCCATTTGTTGCAAAAGTTGACTTGGACAGTGCACTGACTTTTCTCATTAATTTGATTGGTTTGACTTCGCATTTCATGAGGTCAAAGATTCGCATTTTGACTGGAATATTCTGACATACATTTTGATGAAATGAATTCTCTCTTAAGGAAAGATTACTATTTTTTCCCCTTTGGGGTTTTGCGCTGGTAATTGACCAAAATTTTGGTGTCTCCTCTCATTGTTTACTGTGATCTCTATCGCTCTATTGAAAAAGTTAATGGTTGAAATTTCTCGTGTATAACTACTTAATGATTGGATGACTCTATATTGTATCATTGGAAGTAGTTATCAGCTTGAAAAATTGTACTAGTCTTGATTGCACTAGAAAATCAACATGGTATTATAGGTATGGTGAAGAAAGAAGCAGTGAGATCACCTTTTTGAGGAAGCCTTAAGTAGGACTAAGTCTGAAAAATTCTTGTTTGTTGAAGGCCGAAATCCTACACCACAGTTTGCAAGAAGATTGATGGCTAAGATCATTGATTGCATCAAGGTTGTTGACCATGTTAAGATTAAAGAAAATTCTTGTTTGTTGTGGAAAGTATAGAAATGCAAGCTCTTTATATTTGTGGAAGGTGACCAAGTCCAAAGCCTATAATCTCTGTAAAAAGTCTGAATCAATCGTTGTGGAAGTCTGAACCTCTTTATCTTTGTGAAAAGGTGACAAGTTCGAGATCCTTCATCTCTGTGGAATGGACAAGTCTAAGCCCCTTTATCTTTGTCAAATGAACAAGTCTAAGCCTCTTCTCTTTGCGAAACAAGGTCTGAAGTGTTGAAGATGTAACTAGGTTCAGTCTTCATAATTATCATTGTACTTGTATCAATATGTATTTCATGTAAAAGCAAAAAGAAGAAAAAGAAAATTATCATTATAATTATTTTCTAGTCAAGCATGTTCTTCATGCTTCTAGGGATTTATTGAGTCAAAAGAAAATTTGTCACGAGTGAATCTCTTGTACTTGAGTCAAGTCCCATTTGGAGTTTTGTAAGAAAGAAGAAAAAGAATTTCATTTGAGTCAAAAGAGTCAATTTGTCACCCATGAGACCAAGGTGACCCTACTTGGACAAGTCGGCTTTAGAAGGGCACCAATTTGACCTCCTGGATGTGTATATATAGAGGGCGATTCGACCTCACTGGATCATCACTTCACCAATTCAATTTATGTGCAAGAGAAAGGAGAAAAATCAACGAGATTCCAAGAAAGAAAAGCAAAAGTAAAAGGACAGAGAGCGAAGGTCAAGGAAGAAAGAATCTCGTGATTTTTGCCCTAATTTTTTCCACACATGAGATTTTTGATTTGTTGCAAGGCCAAAAACTTCGAGGTTTGGCCATATTTTGAAGGTGTTGACTTTGTTGAATTTAACATGGTTGTAAAAAGATTGTAGGAGGGTTGACTTGGGTCTTTTGGAAAGTCTTGGTGTTGGATTTGGGTCTTGGATTTCTCACTTTGATCTTATTCTATAACAAGAGAAGTTGGTTGGGTTTTCCCCCTTGTGGGGTTTTGCCCTAGCTTGGAGCCTACATCTTGTGTTCTTTGTCTCTTGTGTCTTCATGTTTTATGTTTTGGTAATTGTTTGATGAAGAAAACATAATAGGAGAAATAAGAAGCCAACAAATATTTACAAGCAATTATCAAGAGAAATCAACCCTAATTTGCGAGCCTATTGGTTTCTCAACATGGTATCAAATTTAAGGTTAAAAGATGGCAATTTGAAGATCACAAAATTGTTGGCACTTTGCAGTAGTCATCTCTCTCTCGATCAAAAGGAAGAAAAGCTTGTAGGTATATACTTTATCAAAGTTTTTCTCTTTCTATTGTTTATAAGAATAATTACTAGAGTGAGCCCTAAAAGAAGAAGAAAGACCAAGACTTCAGTTGAGAAGATCAATGTAACAATCAGCAATGATCCAAGAAGTTTTTGTGGCATTGACCAAATTCTAAGGTACATTTTCAAGTTTCGTAATTCAACTATGTTGCATAGATATAAGTCTTTGGTTGAAACAATAGCATTTGCCTATTAGTCCAAGATCTACTCCCTATTTAGAATTTGAAGCTCAAAAAAAGAATGGCATAAGCACTCACTCTAGTATATATGCACTCGCTCTAGCATGAAATGAAGGACATAACATTAAAACAATGACGTGCAAAGTATCCAAAAATACTCTATGGTAACTCTAACCAGAAGATATGAACTTGTGGAAGCCTACTTTTGAAAGATCCGAATAGAAGCAAAGTTAGTTGTGACAAAGAATGGTATTCTACTGGAGTACATCTCCTCGTTCCTATTCGTTTAAAGACCAACTCCTTGAGGGATTACATTATATTCAAGGCATTCGATTTTTAAGGCTACACACATAAAAACAAATTTTAGTGGCATCTTCTATCTATACGACTCAAGTTCCTAAGATACATAACTCTCTGTAATAAGAGCTAAAACATAAGGACTTGTGATAGTGTCTATATACGAATTTGTAATATAAGGTATGACTTGTAGGAAATTCAAAGTTCTTGTAGATTATAGTTGACTTTCCCTTCTTGATAATTACTTATGATGTTTGTTGGCCTTTTATTACTTTTTATTTCTTGTTCATCAAGCAATTATCAAAACAGTGAAGATCACAAAAAGACAAAGCACACAAGATATAGGCTCCAAGTCAGGGCAAAACCCCTCCAAGGGGAAAACCCAAAAAGAATACTTCTCTTCTTATAGAATCAATTGAAAATGGGACTTCTAAGACCCAATGACCAAAGCCAAAAATTCCTCCATAGCACCAAGCCAGCGCCTCAACAAGATCTCCTTCAAGCAAGATGAAAACTTCCAAGGTCAACAAAGATCAAACCTTCTTCGAGTCTGCTCCAAATAGGTCTCGGCTTCTACCTTATATCTGCAACTTCGGCCTATAATTCTTGGCCCTGCAATCAACCCAAAAACCCTAGTTTTTCGCACGTGTGGACAAATTAGGTTTGTGTTGCTTTTTGTAGCATCAAAAAGTGATCCAAGTCTCAAAATTTGTGAGGAGGCTTGGACACTAATATTCTAACGAATCCAGAAATCGTTTGTGGAAATTCCACTCAGTTTATGTTTTATTAAAATAATTAATTATTTTAATGGGGACCCTGAGTCTAAACTTAAGGAATTTAAATAATTAATGGGTATTAATAAAACAGAGTGTGAAGTTCTAAAATTGAGGAGCATTAAGGTTTATGGTTGAAAAATGGCTCCTCGCCCAGCTAAGAAGCCCGCTGCAACAAACCCTACACCGAAGGAGGAGAAGGCTGGAGGTGCTCAGTCAATGCAGCCAATGCCAAAGGCTGAGCCAGTCACGGCTGTTAAGGTTGAAGCCGAAATGCTGAAGCAGTCACCTGATAAAACTATTGGAGCTGAGGCAGCATCTGAAACCGATACAGCTCTCGCGCCGCAATGGACCTCGAATGACCTCGGTCCTGCATTTTTTGCTCCGCTCAGGCCCTGCTTTGCAGTTCTGACTCAGCAGCGGCAACTTGCAGGAAAAAGGCGGCAGCTACAGCTTCTCAAAGGTTGCAAAGATTGGGTTTTCAGGCAGGAGAAGATCGACTGGCTTCTCAATCACTCTGTTTCTTCCCAGTCCTCTTTTTCGGATCAGTTTTTGTCCATCAATGACAGTATCTTTTTGAAGGGGAAATCTCCTCCCCATCAAAGCTATGGCAGACATGTTCTCGGAAGCACAAGAAGTCCTGGCACTGTGGCTAGGAACCTCTTTGACTCCTTTCAGATCCAAATTTCTCAACCAATAGGCAAAACCATCCTGCAATGGCTCTGTTCTACAGATTTGGTGCTAGATCTCAAGCTGGATCTAGAACGGCGGATTGGGATCCCTTCAAGCCTTCATAGACTTCTCTTTCAAGGTAAACAACTTGAAGACCTTCTTCCCATCTCTACTTACAACATTAACAGGAACAGCGCTTTGGTGTTAACCCTTCGTTTGAGAGGGGGGGCAGCGGGACAGTCATCCTCTGCTCCTCCCTTCTCTTACAAAGATGCAGTACACTCTGAGATCCCCAAACCCCCGGAAGGCCTTAAATCCAAGCCTTTTTTGGTTAATAAAACAGAGGAAGTTCCCTCTGTCGAAATCACCCATGCAGATCTTGTAAATCAACTTCAAGAATTTGCAGAAAGAGCCATCATTTGCAGATTCAACGGACTGTGGCCGTGATCTAAGGACCTTTATGATTGGATTCATGCAAACTGGACACATCATTGTAAGGTCAGTTTCTGTTCAAAAGGATATTTCATTGTTCTTTTTAATGACAATAAGCATTATGAAAAGGCTTTAGAAGAAGGCCCTTGGTTCATGGGAACTGCAGGGCTCTTCTTAACTCCTTGGTTCCCAGATTTTGACCCAGCAACTGCAGTCATCACCAGGACACCTGTATGGATCAGGCTTCCAAACCTACCTGTCCACCTATGGCATGTTGTTGTCTACAAAGCTATAGGCAACACCTTGGGCAGTTTCATTACGGGAGATTACAGGCGGGAAAAGATTGGTCTCTACACATATGCCAGAATATGTGTGGAGTTAGACTTAAAAAAGGGACTTCCAGACCAAATCATTCTCAAGATAAACGACTCTGTTTGGACCCAGACAATGGATTACGAAAACACTGCTTTCCGTTGCCGCTATTGCCACCAAACAGGGCATTTGCAGTCCACCTGCCCTTCTCTCCCGGCAAAAAAGAAAAAGGATAACCTCTCCAAGCACAAATCCAAACGATGGGCTCCTTGCTCACCACCTCCAGTCATGGATTCTGATTCCTCTAGCTCTGAAGATGAAGCCCGCGATGCAGATTTGGATCATGCCCCTCATTCTGTGGTTCCTTCCAGCGATGGGCCGGTGCATTCCTCCGATATAGCGATCGCCCAAAAACGCGTCCATATGACCTCCTCCTCAGATTCAGAAAAGGAGGGCCCCCCCTCGGAGAACCCCAGTCTTCAAGTTGTTGTTGTTCATTCGCCCTTGGATGGGTGGGTCAAAGTCAAAAAAAGGGAAGGGAAAAAGCTTCGAGTTGAGACTTCTACCCATTCTGGGTAGAGATCAATCTTTTAGCTTTCCAGTCTTTGGCTATAGTTCTTTGCTTGCTTCACTTCTTCTCCGGAACCGAGGTTGATAGTCCTATCATTTCCGGCTGCCGATTTTCTGTCTCTCTTGATTGTATCATCATCTTGTATCATATTTTTGCTTAATAGATTTAGTCCAATTCAGATAAACAAATAAATAAATTAACAAAAAAGAGAGAATTTTACAAATAATCAAAAAAAAAAAAAAAAAATTGAGTGTGAATCTTCTAGAAAACGAAGATCAAGTCAAGATTTAATCTTAGCCATCGATTAGACTTCTAATCTGTGTCGTTGATTTGTCAATGAAAAAATTATAAAAGAAGACTTAAGGGCCATTCGGAAAGCAAGCCGGCCACACACTCAGTAACCTGAGGGAAGTCGATTCTGCAAGAAATAGAATTCGATTTTCAGAGGGAGAGTTGCAAGGCGGAGGAAGCAGAGGGCATCAGCAGTGCCGGGGCTCAAGGGAAGAAGGAAGCAGAAGGGCAGAGGAGCAGCACATAGGAGCAGCGCAGAGGGCTCATGTAGTTGTGACACAGTCTCACGCAGGCTCTACACAGGAAATCATGCAGGGGTGACGCAGAGAGGGATAGTGGGTCCCTCAGCTGGCGGAAATTCTCCTGAGGCTTGGAGAGAATTTATCCCAGGTGTTTTCTTAAGAAGTTTCTCACTTATTCTGCCAGTCTTTCCTTGTAAAGAATTTGTTGTTGAAGATTAATATATAAACCCTCATCTGCTGCACCGGTTTTCCCACATTGAGTTTTTTCCGGTTTTTTCCAGGGACGATTGTCCAAAAATAACTGTCTTTGTGATTGATTCTTGTGCTTGCATTTTACTGTACTTTCTCTATATGTACTTGAGTGATAACTGCAGTAGTGTTTATTTCGAAATTTACTGGAAGGGCTTTGTAAATAACTTACTGTGAAAATAAGTAGGAGAAATAAATCAATAACTGTAGTAGAATTCATATTTGAAATTTTCACAGTTTGTATTTGTGCTTCCTTCCTTAGCTAGGCATTTCTCCTTGCCTTCTCGCCCTTTGCACTTGCTTTTCTTCTTCTTCAATTGCAGATCAAACTTGTTAATCTTGATGTGTCAAATGAGTCGAAGTTCCTTCTTATTTATAACCTTCTTGAGAGGTCAAATAGGCTTCCTTTGGACCGACTTGGTCTTGGAGGATAAATTAGTTTTTTTACTCAAAAATAATTATTTTCTTTTGCTACAATAAGTCCAAATGGGACTATAATACATGACATAAATTCTTCTTTGACTCAACAAGCCCTAGAAGCATGAAGAACATGCTTTGACCTAGACTTGAGCATGAAAGCCATGCTTTTATAAACAAACATCATTTTTCTCTTTTTATATACAAAATATACGATGTCATGTTTACAAAGGTCGTTATGAAGACTGAATCTAGTTACATTCTCCAACATGACCAACCATGAACATGTAACAATCTGTGTTAGTTATCCTCTTAAAGGCATCAATGATGATAATACTATCCAAGCAAAATACGTACAAGACAAGGGCCGAACATTCTGTGATAACATCTGAAACTTCAATGACACCATATTACAATAGCATCTAAGCCTTTGATAATTCATTGTGGCAACAAATACCCAAAGCTTACTGATTTTATAAAAGAGACCACAATATTTGAAGTCCAGGACCGAGAGACTGAAATATATAACATATGAAGGGACCGAGGTTGCATATCATCTCTGTGGCACTATAATTATATATTAGATGGAACAAAGGGCAGAAATTTGGTGTGATCAGAAGTAAAAGAAACATATTAATCATCAAAGGACTAAGAAGAAACCAAAATATTTATTACAAGCCAAGAAACTAAGTCAAATTATTTATATGTCCAAAAGCCTAGTCTAATGATCCAACATGACAAGGCCTATCATTGTGAGCTTTGTGAAACTAATTATCAAAAGGCAGGGTTGTATCTTCTTATAAAAGTACTAGGAGAAGACATTTGAAGCTCATTTTTGTGCCACAAGTATAAGTAGCGACCATACCATTGAAGATTTATACTTGAAAGAAGGATATATGACACCTTGAAGCCAACCTCTTTGAAAAGAATCTAAACAAAACAAGTAGCTCAATGAAATTTTTTGAGGATGAAGGAGTTAAGGCACATTGGTTGAAGAATGTTGACACTTGACAATTGAAGAATGACAGGATCTTTGCAAAGAAGAGTTAAGGTAAGATTGTAGAGGTATATATAATTTTTATGTATCTCATGATTTAGGTTGTTTATATTAAGTTCACTAGGTCATGGCAATGATCACTTGATAAATAGTAAAAGGGTGTGCATAAATATATATATTAGAGACCGGACATACAAGAGGTTGTTGATATGTTAGTAGTTGTTTATATTAGGTTCACTAGGTCAAGGAAATGATCACTTAATAAATAGTAAAAGGGTGTGCATAAATATAGATATATAAATATATATTAGACACTGTGACATACAAGAGGTTGTTGATATGTTAGCACACCAAGTAGTTTATTGCATGTGAAGACTAGGTCTTGTGATCAAAATGGATAAAAGGGCTTGTCAACGGTAACATTAGGGTTTTAAAGCTAACCCATTTGCATGCTTTTGTAATTTTCTTTTCCTAACATGACATATTTTGTAGACCTGAAAAAAACTAAGGTTTTGCAACTAATTGTCTAGTGTGGTTGTAGAACTGTGCAATTTTTATTTGGCAGGTCTTTTGAGGATCTGAAGCATCTAGCCCTAGCAAAAAGTTTTGAGTAAAGAAACCCTAACTAATTGTTTCTGCTATGAAAAAAAGCCTAGTTCTTAAGAATGATGGGTATGACATCATGTTGATGGGAGGACAAGGTTTGATAAAGAAGGGTCCAAGATTAAGAGGGAGTTGACTCTCCTCGAAAGGATAAGTCTATGCTTTCTTCAATTATTATTGTTGTTATTTTTGTCTATGCACTTTACCTTTTGTTCTTTCATAGTCTTCTAACAAAAATTGCAGGTCAATACAAGATATATCTAAGCTTGAATAACAGATGGAAGATTTGAAGAACATAGCAAAGCACAAAGACAAGAAGAGAGAATGCATCAAAAGAATTCTTTTAGATGGCAACAAGAAAGCACGATTTAAAAGGGAAGAAGTTTACATGTCTCAGCTAGAAAGAGGAAGTTGTTAGATCCTGATCAATACTGCTTGAAGCATGGTTGCAGGGGAGCAGCTCCCCCCCCCACCTTTTGAATCGCTCCCAGAGCGCACTCCGAGCGGCAGCGAATCGAGAGTGACCCGGGAGCATGCTCCCACAAAAAAAAATTGCTACGTGGTTTTTTCACAAAAACTGTCACTAAGATGTTGCAAACGCAAATCTTTTTCAAATAAACAAGATTTTTTTAGTAGGGCGGCGTAATATTCAAGTTTATGGCCCTACTATTGATATGCAATTCATGGTAATGTTAAATTCTTAAAGTAAAAGTGACATTCTCCTTTATCTTTCATTTTCATCCTTTTGCTTACATTTTTGACATTACCATGGAATGACTCAGGATGTTTGAGAGTGGTTCTGACCTGATTGGATTTCATATGGATAAAGTAAAATTTTATATCTCACTCAAAATCTAGCAGACTTATCAGTTTTTCGGGATTTCAGGATTAAGGGGATTCCAGTGTTTCCATTGGATTTTGTCATGTACTATGGTATGGGACTTGTATTTAATCAAGAGCACCAAGCCCTCTATCTACCTTGATGTTAATGACATTGGTTGTCGAACTCCTCTATCATGACCCTACTAAAAATGTACCCATCACTCAAACAAAATATTGACTTCACATGCTACATTTTTATATCTTATGTTAATTACTTATAGGGTGATATTAATGACAAAGATCCCTAGATAAGCAATGGTTTTGATGATATGTAGCTATTTGCTATAGCATGATTTTTTTTGGATGCTAGAGGCCATCTAGAGCCTATTTTTTGATGTATTTTCGGTTCAAAGATGGATTGCACCCAATGTTATTTTAGTTAAGTGCACCCTTACATGTTATATAAATGAGAACTTGTAACTTGTGGACGTGGTTGATGAAGATTATAACTTCTAGATGACTGATGTCATATGGTTTAATCCATGTTTTTAAGCTTTTTATATCTAATTCATCATTCTACATTCTTTTGTTGACATATATGCAAAATATATAAAAAATTGCTCCTGATTTTCTCCCAACCCGAGAGCTTTTGAAAATGGCACTCCCCACTTCCATTGTCGCTCCCAAGTAATCTTGACTTGAAGTTTGACAAAAAAATCCAGAGAAGTTTATGATCAAAAGGAAAGATGACAGATCAATAAAAAAAACCCTTTAAAAAGTAGAAGAAGAGTTATGATATCATTGTATCAACAGTTGATCGATTTGATATAGGATAAATTACTGACCTAACTTGTATATGAAGTAAGTAAGTATTGTTGACCTCGGAGGGAACTAGCAGCAGAAATTGACATGAAAGATTTTGCATCTTGACTAGAGGTCTTTCTAATAGATTTGGAAACTATAATAATGCTTGAGATATGATATCACTTCCAAGAAGAATATATAGAAGTGTATACACTATAAAGGCAGGACATGCAACAATGATACAAGTCATGAAATAGATTGTTGATCATTTGATGATAATGATAGGCTCATTTGGAAAGAGGGAGCTATAATTCGGCCCTACTTTGACCAGTTTTACAGGCACTATTGTTGACAAAAATACTACTAATGATTATTGAAAGATGATATAATTTCTTGAAAAAGGGCATGACGGTAGAATTCTGTCACAAAGAAAGAATATGTGAAGGCTTGTGTGATCAACGATCAAGAAGTCTAGCTCCATAAGATGTTTGACGAACTACTTGATGACATCTTAGAGCTACGTGAAGATTGACAAAGGTCCAGGAAGGTAGAAGCTCGTTATGATAGGAGCCAAGCAGCTACAACAAATCTCCCCGAAGAACATGAAGCCGATGCTTTGATGAGTATTGTGAGTGTTCCTCCCTACATGAGAGGGAATAAGGATTACCTCCTTGGTTGAGAGGGAGTGATGAGGGGCACAGTATTCTCCATGTGTCAATCACTATGGCCAAGATTAACAATTGATACTCTTTGGGGAATGGGAATCCAAGATAAGAGTAGTCCTGAGGACTGATATTCTTTGAGGATGGGGGAGATATCTAAGATAAAAATAGTCTTGTAAGGACATACCTGGTGAACATTTATATGGGGTATGTGCCTTGACAGGCGATAGTGGTACCCAAAATATATGCCTCCCAACATTGTGCTCTAATCTAGTGGAGAGTTAGAATTTGTCTGTCAAGGCCTTGCTATATGTTAAATTGACAATGTTGGTTATGATGATGCTTGATGATGCTTATCAATTCGAACTCTTCTTATGATAATATTTCAATTTCAGAGTATCCTTGTATCTTGTTGGGCAATTATGAATACCTCCCTAGTTAACAAGGAGTGTTGAAGATGTAACTAAGTTCAGTATTCATAATTATGATTGTACTTGTATCAATATGTATTTCATATAAAAGAAAAAAGAAGAAAAAATAAATTTATTATTAATATTATTTTCTAGTCAAGCATGTTCTTCATGCTTCTAGGGGTTTATTGAGTCAAAATAAAATGTCATAAGTCAATCTATTTGTACTTGGGACAATCTATTTGTACTTGAGACAACTCCCATTTGGACTTTTGTAAGGAAGAATAAAAAGAATTTTATTTGAGTCAATTTGTCAACTATTGAAAATGGCAACAAGAAATATTGAAATGGCACTGTTACCCAACACTTCATGGGTGATATCCCTAGGAGAAATTTTTTCTCCATGATGGCCCTTAACCGGCAGCCCCTTGCAGCCATCAACTAGCTCATTGTGCCATTTCTCTACCACCTGAGCCAGCCATGTGGTCTCTTACCCATCTGTATTAATCATATGTTTGAAGGTGGGCCACCCGAACCTGAAGGTATGTCTTGTCATTTGGTAATTGAGTATTGGGTTTACATATCATCGACATTTCTGGGCATGGATTAATGGGGGATTCGGTGGAAAGAGTGGGCTTAGTTTGTGCTTTTGTCCCCTTGACCTCTTTTGGGTTTTACCCTTGGATTTTAGTCCTGTGGGATCTCTTATACTGACCATTTGGTTTTAGGGTGGTACTACTTGGGAAACCCCGACTTTGGTTGTGTGGTCCTGCTCCCTTATCCACATATATCACCCCTCTTCCATTCATTATACCCCCATTCATCATCTCTCCCACCTGGGTCACATTTCCTCACTGGGTCCACATAGGGTTAGCCTCCCGATTCCCTTGCCCCCACCTTGGGTCGAGTTTGGAATGATGCCTCGGAGGTTGAAGCAGCTGAAAAGAAAAGTAAAAGCATAAATGGCCACATTCAACAGGAAAATGTACCAAAAAATGCAAAATATGGTCGGGACAAACATAATTAGCACGTGGGTAAAAGCCAATACATGAGCTCTACCCCATACCCATGGCCATCACCCTGGTTCCATAGGCCCTAGATGAGTCTCACTTATCATGCAGGAACCCATGATTGTCCCAACCCCTAGAGGGCAATGAACCCACCCTAGCAAAAAGGGGGTAATCACTATAATATCTTATACATCATGCTCTTGTCTGCTGAGCCCCAAGCAGTTAAACAAAGAAAAATCATAAAAGGCAAAAGGCATATAAAGAATGGTGGAAAAATCAAGGTCGGGGCACCTCATGTACCATGATTTCTCCCTCCTACACATTATACACCCAGGTGTGGGCTTCCCTTTCTCTAGCTACCATTGTGCCCCAAAATGTGGCCTAGGATTTCCCCTCTCATTCCCTATTCCATTTCACCTCTTTGTCACATGCCACCACCATTTTAGGGATGTACCTTGGACATATTATCCCCTCTAAAGGTAGAAACCACCTAATAAGGTACCTGGATAACCCCCTTTGGAGCTTGGAGACATTAGCACATGCCAAAGCCCACTATAGAAGGGCATGCCATTATGAAGTGCCAACTTGTTTTCCATGGTTTGTAAGATCTATTACACGATTACTTTAATAACGTGTTGTACTAGACGGCTAGGGGATGCATTGGATCTTATGCAGGATTGCAGATGGTGTCCATTTGGCTTTGGTCTCCCTATACGGGGTCTTGACTCCTAACCTCCCAGAGGGCTATATTGGCACATATAGGGTGTGTGTAGAGAGCCATGGGTCTCCACAGCAGCAGACAGCACTCCATGGATCACCACAGATGTTCAAAAATTACTAGAGATAGATCTTTGGGACGAGGAAGATGCACTTGGTACATTATATGCCCAGTTGGCCCACAGGAGCACCACACACTTGGCAGGTGTCCCAGGACTTGTGCGATAACTTGGCAGAATTCATCCCATCATATGAGCCCTTGCAGATGGTCTACAAGCATCTTCGACTCATATGGAGAACCCTAGTGTTATTGGTGTGCCCTCACACCCACTGGGAGCACCACAAGTTTATTGTTTGGAGAACAAGGGCCCACCCCCTTGTCCATCACTTTTGAGGATTTTATTCATCATTATGGCACACATGGACCTCATCAGGCCTCTTGGAGGGCCCTACGACATGCATAAATTATTATTTGACCTCCTGAGAGGCTTATTATTTCATTTGTGAGCTAATTTGGTGGGCTTGTCACCAAAAGTTCATAAATTTGCACATTATTTTATTTTACGGGCTAATGTAGGCTCATTAGGTAAATCAAACTCCTACTTGGTGTATAAATAGGAGTTAGATGGATTCATTTGTATCATCACTTGGATTGGGATCTCTCTCTCTCTTTAGAGAACTTCGCATTTTTTCCTTGGTGGATATTTTTGGATGATGGATGAATTTTGATGTATGGATTGGGTTCTCTCCTATCTTGGAGCTTATTATATTGCAAATGTGATGCTGGTTAGATATACTCTCTAACATGTAAGTGCAAATTTAACGCTATTTTTAATTTTGTTGCATACATTGGAACTTCGCTATAATTAGGGCTAATTGTTGCATGTGTTTAATGTGGAATTATGTGTCTATTTAGCTTATTCTATGTATGGGCTATGTTGGATGAATGAAATGTCCTAGAGATCGTGTTATCTTGATAAGCCTTCACCATTTGTATGAAGTATAAATGTTTTAAAGTCACTTTTCTTCTCTTTCATCTAACATTGGACGAAGTTGACTTTTGGAGCCTCCTTGAGCAAGAAACGAAATCTGTTTTCAGCATTCTCTTTGACTCCATATCCCCAAGTGAAATTAGGTATTGGTCCATTAAAGGGTGATCATTTCAACCCCTTTTTCTGGGTCTAGCCTCATTAGGTCACCTAGGGCATCAATTTCTTGGGAAATTACCACAAGAAAACTTCGATCTCCTAGGTACAACTGCGCTGGTGGGTCCCCTAGATCTCCTCCGAATTTGAAGGAAATCCGACGGTGGAATCTCGGGATATCCCAAGCCCTAGCTCTAGAATCAAGTTTTGCCCTGGTGTTCCCAAGGCTAGTACCTAATAGGATCAATTTGACATCTTTGGGTGAAAATTCTTGTTTGATCCTTTCCCCTCACCTTGGCCAGGTTAAGAACATCATTGGTTGCCAAAATCCATCCCCTGGCCTGCGTTGGGTCCACTTCGCCCCGTGTGGTCCCATTCTTCACCAAAGACTATTTGTCGAGGACTACCAAGGAATCCAAGTTTCAAAGGGATTTTAGGGATTGGGAATCTTCTTTACAAGCCATATTCCTCTCCCTCAACCCTTAAATCCGCATCCCCTCTCCCTAGAAAGCCAGGTCCCTTCCTTAAAAAGAAAGCAAGCTCCATCCTTCATTCGCTCTTAGGGGAAGAGTAAAGGGGTCACGTCTCTTATATTTGTTGATATATCCCTTTCAAAGTGGCTTCCTAAACCATCGGGTCTCCTCCCATCGGTGAAAGTCCATAAAGAGCAAGGAGTCTTAGTTGTGGTGACAGTGGGCTAAGTCTCCATCGTTGCTCTAAAACCTCACAATTGCCCACTTAGGAACCCCTTTTATTCCCCTGCCAGTTTGAGTGGTAACATTTATGGCGTCGTTGTCGAGGACACGAAACGTTTGTTTTGTTCCCATACGACATATTGACATATTATTATTGGCAACTCCATTGGAAGAACGAAGCCCTCGTTCTTCATTCAACTTCAAATTTAATGCTTGTAGGGTGAATCAAGCATCTATCAAGGCACCTACATTCACCCTGGCGACTCCATTTTCAATTCTAATATGTAAAAATCCTGAGAAATGGACCATTTCAAGCTCCCTCCTTCTCCCTATGATAGCCTTAGTACTAAAGAAGTTCTAAAGCAACCTGAAATCAAGAAATGGATGAGACGTTGGATGCCTAAATTCAAAGGAAGTCCTAATCAAGATCCCAATGTCCATCTTGACGAATTTGCTTGGGCTTTAGCCCCAACAGGGATTGAAAATGAGGACATAATCATGAGATTGTTGGCCTTATCATTTGTAGGCCAAGCTAAAGATTGGTATGATAACCTCCCCCATGAGATTGCCACTGATTATGAATATTTTGAAGATGTCTTCTCAGAAAGATGAGGTGGCACCCCTCATGAAGAATGGACGTCTCGGAGATACCCCTCTAAGGCAAAGCTACGTGATGAAAGGTATAATCTTGAAAAGAGTCTTGGTAAAGGTGTGGAAGATGCCTCAGGTTCCCCTTTAAAGAACCTTCCTCTCATTACATGTGATAAGACCTTGGAAAGGGGGGTTGGTGAAATCTCTAATAATCTAGGTGATGATAAATCTTCGTCAGGTCCACATGATGAACCGAATGACTTTGAGAACATGTGTGTTGAGAAAAATGAGTTTGTGGAGAGTGACGTTGAGACTAACCTTACCTTTCTAAAGGATAGTACTCCTGGTGATTTTACTTTTGAAAACCTTTAGGAAGGTGGTCCCATTAGCCCCATAAAGGATGACATTGAAGATTATTTCCATATTGAAAAAGAGAAATGGGAAATTGTTGGTCCTTTATTTGACTGTGCTCCCGTTTATGACATTGACAGGGAGGATGAGGTTAAGAGCAGTCCTCCCTTTCTTCTAGGCATTATTTATGAGGACATATCCATCAATACCTTTGGGAAGGAGAATTATCATTTTCCCTTGCATGAAAAGGAGCAATTGGGGATGATTGATTCTCCTTTTTGGGAAGACCCTATCCTTGGGACCAGCAATGATAGGATTGATAAGACCCTTGCTCATACTACCTTCCTTATGATTCTGGGAGTATATTTAAACCACTTGAGCCTCTAGGGTTGGATTTTCAAGAAAAGGATCTCGTTGAGATTTCACCTTCCCCTTTGCCTTTCTTTATTGTTCATTATCTTAAGTCTCCATCAAGTGATCCCCTCACCCCTTGTCACATGATCTCAAGTAACCATGAGCCCAAGTATAGTGTCAAGGAAGAGCCCCTCATCAACTATGTTTTACCTCCTTGGATGCACCCTCAGGGTTTTGATCACTCCATGACCTCCCTTCTCCAATGTGACCATTACCTTGAGCAACCTAGTAGTTGCATTCCTTCTTTCCCTCACCTTTCATCCCCCTCTCATCACAACCTTATGGCATCTACAAAGCATAATATTATGAGCAATGAGTGTGATAAGAGTTTCTTAAGGATAATAAGTCATTCCACCATCGTGTACTTAGAGGGAAGGACCCACATCTCTAAAGTGATCCATGTCCCTTCTCTTACATATTTCTCTTACATCACATGGAAGTAGTATTTTCCCACCTCCTACCTGCATCATCCTCCATGTGTTTGGATTCGCATTCTCTTTGAGATTTGCTCCATGAGTAATCATATAGGTAGGCACATTTATATTGATTTGATGATATGTTGGTTACACTGGCTATTTAATTACACTTAATATTGGCTTTGTCGTATGCATGTTAAGGTAGGATGCATTGCATGCTAATTTTTTGCATTAGAATTAATCTCATATGATGTTTCTCATGGTAAATTAGCTGCATTCAGATTAAATTTGCATATTTTTATTACATGTTTATTTTATCCCCTAACATTAAGCATGGGTGATCATAAGACACCGTGAAAAACATGTTGCCTCGTGGGTTTAGTCGTCGATGTGTGCAGGTAAAAGGCCTGTGGTGACCAAGAGATTGTTGGAATTCTCGTGACCTGTCATTCCTCTGCCCACTTCTTCGAGAGATCACGACCCTTTTGGAGACATATGTTACCCACCACTTCGTGAGTGATATGCCTAAGAGAAATTTTTTCTCCATGATGGTCCTCAGCCGGCAGCCCCTTGCAGCCATCAAGGCTCCTCGTGCCATTTCTCCGCCACCTGAGCCAGCCATGTGGTCCCTCACCCATATGAATTGATCGTATGTTTGAAGGTGGGCCACCCAAACCTGAAGGTATGTTGTCTCATTTGGTAATTGAGTATTGGGTTTACTTATCATGGATATTTCTAGGCATGGATTAATAGGAGGATTCGGCGGAAAGAGTGGGCTTAGTTTGTGTTTCTGTCCCCTTGACCTGTTTTGGATGTTACCCTTGGATTTTAGTCCCATGAGATCTCCTTTACTGACCATTTGGTTTTAAGGTGGTACTACTTGGGAAGCCCCGACTTTGGTTGCGTGGTTCCGCTCCCTTATCCACATATATCATCCCTCTTCCATTCACTATACCCCCATCATCATGTCTACCACCAGGGTCCACATTTCCTCACTGGATCCACATAGGCTTAGCCTACCCATTCCCTTGCTTCCACCTTGGGCCAGGCTTAGAATGATGCCCCGGAGGTTGAAGTAGCTGAAAAGAAAAGTAAAAGCATAAATGGCCACATTCAATGGGAAAATGTACCACAAAATGCAAAAGATGGCTGAGACAAACATAATTACCACGTGGAAAAAGCCAATAAATGAGCTCTAACCCATACCCATGGCCATCACCCTGGTTCCATAGGGGCCCTACATGAGCCCCCCTTATCATGAAAGAACTCGTGATTGTCCCAACCCCTGGAGGGCAATGAACCACCCTACCAAAAAAGGGTTAATCACTGTTATATCTTATACATCATGCTCTTGTCCTTTGAGCCCCGAACAGTTAATCAAAGAAAAATCATAAAATGCAAAAGGCACATAAAGAAGGGTGGAAAAATCAAGGTCGGGGCACCCTCATGTACCACAATTGTTCCCTCCTACACATTATACACCCAGGTGTGGGCTGCCCTTTCTCTAGCTACCCTTGTGCCCCAATATGTGGCCCAGAATAGCCCCTCTCACTCCCTATTCCATTTCACCTCTTTGACACATGCCACCACCATTTGAGGCATGTACCTTGGACATACTAACCCCTCTAAAGGTAGAAACCACCTAATAAGGTACCTAGCTAACCCCCTTAGGAGATTGGAGACATTAGCACATGCCAAAGCCCGCTATGGAAAGGCATGCCATTATGAAGTGCCCACTTGTTGTTCATGGTTTGTAAGCTCTATTACACGATTACTTTAATAAATTGTTGGACTGGAAGACTAGGGGATGCATTGGATCTTATGCAGGATTGCATATGGTGTCCACTTAGGTTCAGTGTAGAATTTTGAGCCCAACCTCGGTTATCAGTTTCTCCTTATTACTCTCATATAGTTAAATGTCCATTCCCATAAACATACATTCAACAAGCTGGAAATAATAAATATTTCTGAAAACACAAATTCTGGAAATTTCATAGTGCTGGAAATTGCAGAAATAAAACACAGAAAATATTTCAGCCACACACATAGAAAGTGACACGCTAATTTTTCGTCAATATGACCCTGGAAAAACCCCCTACAACTCTTGGGGAAAACTAGTTCGAAAGCTCTTCTTTATTTCTGAATATTGCTTTTACAGAGAAATGAAATGTACAGTAAAAATTCCAGCAACCATAATTTTTACTTATCTCGAAAACCGTGCTTGTACTCCACCTCAATTTTCGTGCCAAATGAAAAACAGAAAATTACAGCAAAGGGTACAACCTTAAATGTTGTACAGATAGCATAGAAAAATGTGCCAACACATCTATACGACCCTCTTCGAAAAATGTGTTGTACGGCTGTCTCGAAAACTGTGTTGTACTACTGCCTCGAAAACTGTGATGTACGGCTGTTGCACGAGACTCGATTTCTGTTGTTGAGTTGTTGTATGGACCTTGAATTCCATGCATCCTTAACTGTTGTACAGACCTTGAAATCTGTGCCAAACTGCTACAATAAATGTTCTCCTTTCCTCGATTTTCGTCCCACTTGCCTCAAAAATCGTGCCGTTGCTTTGTTGTACGAATTTGCTGAAATAGTGTTGCCTTGGTAAATGTGCAAAGGTGTTGTTTGCTCCTTCTCTCTTCTCTGTTCAGAAATTTCTTCTTGCTCTCTTCTCTTCTTCTCTCAATCTGCTCATGAAAGACTGAATGACCTTTTCTCTTCTTTTTCTCCTCTAACCTAACCCTAAGTGACTTTTGGGGAATCCCTAAATCCAATGGCTGAGATAGCTTTAGATCTAGGGTTGAGATTAAATGTGCATTTAATTCTCACTTTCTATTTTTCAATTCACCCCACTTAAATAAAGACCCACATAGCATTTTATTCCTATAGTCATTTTTTCACTTTCTAATTTCACATTGACTTTAATAAAGTCACTTTAAAATTAGACTTAATAACTTTATCACTTATAAAGTCACTTTTAAATTAGATTTGACTTTACCACTTATAAAGTCACTTTAGGAGAAAAGGATAAATACATTTGGCCATGTTTCCCTAGGCCAAAGATCAAAGCCTTAGGGAACCACTTGTCCTCTAGTACCCAAATTTTAACATTCAGTCCATTTGGGTTCAGTCTCCCTATATGGGGTCCTAACCTCCCAGAGGGCTACATTGGCACATATAGGGTGTGTGTAAAGAGCCATGGGCCTCCACAGCATCAGGCAGCACACCAAGCATCCCCATAGATGTTCAGAGTTTACTAGAGATCCACCTTTGGGACGAGGAAGATGCACTTGGTACACTATGCCCAATTGGCCTCACAAGTGCACCACACACTTGGCAGGTGTCCCAGGACCTGTGTGATGACTTGGCAACGTTCATTTCATCATATGAGCCCTTGCAGATGGTCAACAAGCATCTTTGACTCATATGGAGACCCATCGTGTCATTGGTGTGCTCCCACACCCACTGGGAACACCAAAGGTTTACTGTTTGGAGAACAAGGGATCACCCCTTTGTCCATCACCTTTAAGGATTTTATTCATCGCTATGGCACACATGAACCTCATCAGGCCTCTTGGAGGTTCCCTACGGCTTGCATAGATTATTATTTAACATCCTAAGAGGCTTACTATTTCATTTGTGAGCTAGTTTATGGGGTTGTCACCAAAAGTTAGTAAATTTGCACATTATTTTATTTTTAGGGGCTAATGTAGGCCCATTAGATTAATCGAACTCCTAATTGGTGTATAAATAGGAGTTAGATAGATTCATTTGTATCATCACTTGGATTGGTATCTCTCTCTCTTTAGAGAACTCCACGTTTTTTCTTTGGTGGTTAAATTTGCACATTATTTTATTTTTAGGGGCTAATGTAGGCCCATTAGGTTAATCAAACTCCTAATTGGTGTATAAATAGGAGTTAGATGGATTCACTTGTATCATCACTTGGATTGGTATCTCTCTCTCTTTAGAGAACTTCACATTTTTTCCTTGGTGGTTATTTTTGGATGACGGATGAATTTTGATGTATGGATTGGGTTCTCTTCTATCTTGGAGCTTCTTTTATTGCAAATGTGATGCTGGTTGGATATACTCTTTAACATGTAAGTGCAAATTTAACGTTATTTTTAATTTTGTTGCATACATTGGAACTTCGCTATAATTAGGGCTAATTGTTGCATGTGTTTAATGTGGAATTATGTGTCTATTTAGCTTATTCTATGTATGGGCCATGTTGGATGAATGAAATGTCCTAGATATCATGTTATCTTGATAAGCCTTCACCATTTGTATGAAGTATAAATGCTTTAAAGTCAATTTTCTTCTCTTTCCTCTCACATTGGATGAAGTTAACTTTTGGAGCGACCTTGAGCAAGAAACGAAATATGTTTTCACCAGTCTCCTTGACTCCATATCACCAAGTGAAAGTAGGCATTGATCCATTAAAGGGTGATCATTTCAACCCCTTTTTTCACCTTTTTCCCCTTTTTTCTGGGTCTAGCCTCATTCGGTCACCTAGCGCATCAATTTCCCAAGAAACTGACCACTGGAAAACTTCGATCTCCTAGGTAAAACTACGTTGTTGGGTGCCTTAGATCTCCTATGAATTTGAAGGAAATCCGATAGTAGAATCTCGAGATATCCCAAGCCCTAGCTCTAGGATCGAGTTTTTCCCTAGTGTTCCCAAGATTAGTACCTAATGGGATCAATTTGACATCTTTGGTTGAAAATTCTTGTTGGCTATTTTCCCCTCACCTTGGCCAGGTTAAGAACATCATTGATTGCCAAAATCCATCCCCTAAACTGGGCTAGGTCCACTTGGCCCCATGTGGTCCTATTCTCCACCAAAGATAATTTATCAAGGTATACCCAGGAATCCAAGTTTCAAAGGGATTTTAGGGATCGATAACTTCTTTACAAGCCATATTCCTCTCCCTCAACCCTCAAATCCTCATACCCTCTCACTAGAAAGCCAAGTCCCTTGCTTAAAAAGCAAGCAAGCTCCATCCTTTATTCTCTCTTAGGGAAAGGGTATAAGGGGTTACTTCTCTTATATTTGTTGATATATCCATTTATAAGTGGCTTTCTAAACCATCGTGTCTCCTCCCATCGATGAAAGTCTGTAAAGAGCAGGGAGCCTTAGTTGTGGTGACAATGAGCTAAGTCTCCATTGTTGCCCTTAACCTAGCAGTTTCCCTCTTAGAAACCCCTTTTAGGTCCCATGTTGGTTCGAGTGGTAACAGGCACCAAGAAAGATTCTAATTTAATTTTTCCATGAATTAAATTAGAAGAAAATTGTAATTCCACATCTCCTTACAACTTGTACAAGTTAACTAAGTTAGTTTGACTTAGTTGCTTCAGTTAATTCGAGTTGAGAGTTTAACTTGAGTCATGTAGAGTGGTTCCTACTTTTTAGGAGCCTTGGTTGAGTTTATTTTGAGTTGTAATTAATTAATTCAGTTTATCTGAGTTAAATTCAGTTTAACTAGTTCCAACTGTTGGTGGAACTAGTGGAAGGTCAAAGTGTGGAAGTGGAACTAGAACCACACTCGGTGATCAAATAGAGAATTGATAGATTAGCCATAAATAACTCATGCATGTGTGAACTGAGAGTTACCCAATTGAGATTGGAGTTCAAGGGCAGTGTACTATCAATTGTATAATCATCCAAATTGTACAGGTGGCGCATGTAGTTAGAGGAAGGCCCTAGATGGATTGCGCTGTATTGGATGGGGATTTCCCTAATTAATAGGGGCTAATTACCCAAAGAAATAGGGGCTTGGGCAAGCAGGAAACTAGTTAAGTATTGACCAGAGGCAGCTTGCGAAGCTGTGAGACAAATAGAGATAGTGTAGAGTTTACTCCAGAATCAGCAAAGCATTCTAATCTTCTCATATTTTCTATCTAATGCAATATATAAATAGAGGGGAAATCGTTGTGTAATGTGATGATAGAATTATTTCTTTTGCATGCTTCATGATTTCGCGATCGTTTATTGTTTCCGCAATTGGTAGAGTAGATTCAAGTCGATTGTTTTAGCAAATTACAATTAGCAATTTGAATCTACAAGGAATTTCTACATCACCCACAAGACCAAGTCAGCCCTACGTGAACAACTCAACTTGGAAGGACACCAATTCGACCTTTTGGATGTTCATATATAGACGACAGTTCGACCTCATGGGATCATCACTTCACCAATTCAATTTGTGCAAGAGAAAGGAGAAAAATCGGCGAGAGCCAAAAAAAGAAAAGAAAAAGTAAACGAAGAGAGAGTGAAGGTCAAGGAAGAAAGAATCTTGGGATTTCTGACACACGTGCGAGATTTTTGATCTATTGCGGGACCAAAAACTTCAAGGTTGTTGCAGGGCCAAAAAACTCAGAGTTTGACCAACTTTTGAAGGTGTTGAATTTTTTGAATTTAACTTGGTTGAAAAAGGATTGTAGGAGGGTTGACTATTGGAAAGTGCAACTAGGTTCGGTCTTCATATATGACTATGTAATTATGAGTTTATGTAATGAAGAAGACAAAGATAATAAAATGTATTTTGTAATGCTCACTTCATGGATTTCATGAGTAACGAGTTTTTATTATAGGTCAAAGACTTCTTCCTGATGTCTTTAGGAGTTTGTCGTCTTGTCATAAATATAATTTAGAGTCATGTATATGAAGTGATGTTACACTTGTAAAGGGGAAAATTATTGATGTAAAAGTATACTCATAAACCTTGTCACTATGCTCCATCAAGTCAACAACAATATATGATGATAAGTCTCCTTGGTCATGTCGGCCTACACACAAATAGACATGTTGGCCTAAAAGGAGGGAGACAGTCCCTATATATAGAAGAATCGTGGCTCCATTTGAAGAAAGCATCTCAAACAAGTCTGTGATAGGAGAGTGAAGGTTGGGTTTGCAATTGGAGCGAAGAAAGAGGTCAGCCAATGAAGGAAGAAAGACATACATATATACTTTTGTTTAAGGTACATCATACCTCGCATATCCAAGAAGGTCGAGACATATTACAGCGAAGGAGAAATTTGTTATCTAGTGCGTAATACAATGTTGAAAGAGAAGAACATATAGCAAAGAAGAGGACTATTGTCAAATCAAGAAAAGAGGTATACCATCTTTGTTTTGGGATAGCAACTATATCTAGCATATCTCCGAAAAAGAGCAGAAGTTGTCTATAGTACAAAGGAAGGGTCACTACAGCGTAAAAGAGATCTCAGACTTAGGCATGAAGGATGTAATAAGAAGACCGAGGAGGAGTTCCTAGGAGGCTGAGGCTATTTCGAAGGAAGACAAAGGAGAAACACATTTTTTGGGACTGCTAAACTAGGGACCGAGCTTCCCTAGTGCAAGTGCAGTGCAGTGTAGTGCAGAAAAGAAGGTCATCATAAGGAGCCGAGAAGAATAGTGACAAGGATCCTCGAGGTATACTGGTGTCAAGGGTCTCGGTCATGATCATGGTATTTGTCAATTGAAGATCTATAAGAAGAATTACTTATAGGTTTTCCTCTCCAAGAGGGAAAGGTTTTGGCCCTGGTTTGCTAGCCTAAATATTTGTGTCTCTTGTGCATTTGATAATTGACTTGGTGAAAGAAGCAATAAAAGTATAACACAAGCGGTTATCAAGTAAGAGAATTGAATTAAACATTGCCCTACCTGATTCTCAACATGGGATCAGAGCCAAGGTGCTAGAAAGGGCATAGAGACACTCCAGGATCAGGTTTCATGAAAGGCATCCAAGCAAGGTGAAGGACTAAAGTATCAAAATCAAAGAAAGAAGTCTACAACAGCAAAGGTTTTGGACCCTGTAAAAGGACCAGAGAGATCCTCATCTACAAAGCAAGAAATTCCTTAAAATTTGAAAATTATATGGATTCGGATCTTTGTATTGATCAACAGCATTGGATCACATAATAAAAGGCAAGGATTTGATTAGAAGAAAGTTCAGTTCTCCACATTGAAAGAAATCTTGATTAGTTCAATGAAAAATGATGTATTACAACATCTTGCAAATAAGACAGCTTGGTGTTAAGACAGTGTCATAGAACCATCTCCACTGTATCATCAATTCATTGTCATCTCAATGTAAAAACTCCAAGGCAAGTTACCTATCATTACAATGAGCTCATCTCTATCCTTAATCATCCAAAGAGGCAGTATTCACCATCAACAAAAAGATAGTTGATATTGTCACTCCTTTGTTGAAGAAGGGGAACATCGACACATCTTCTTCTACCTCCATCAAAGTGACAAAGGTGAAGTTTTTGTCTTAACATATCAAGTAAGTATCTATTATTCTATAATCAAATTTCGTAAAATGACTTCATATTTGCAAGGAGATCGAAAGTCTGGTTAGATCATCAAAGTTCCTTACATAAGAAAGGAGGATAGATATAGTCCTCGAAAGAGAAGTCATTGATATCTATGGAAAAATATCCGAAGGTTAAGTATTGATTGAATACATGGAAAGGTATCAGAGGACTCAAAGAGTTGGAGATATCGATGAGATATATCATAAACTATTATTTGAAGATGAAGTAAAAGAAGGCCATACCACTTAGACATGACCTACACAAAATTGAATGAATCTCTTCATAGAATCTCATTAATGAGATCTAAAAAGAATGATAAAAGAATAATCATCATTGTTTTGATGGGCAAGGTAACAAATGACCATGGGTCGAGAAAGTTACCTTATCTAACAACTTATGGCTTCTATGTTAGATAGAAGAAGACAAGTTGAAGGGTAAGAATGTTGAAAGTTAAAGGACTTAGATATTACAGGAAGAAAGTTCATATCACCGAAAAGGATGGAGGAAGTTGAAGAAAGGAAGTTCAAGGAAATTGGGAGTAAAATATCTTTACTATGGTTAAGATAGTCTCCCTCACAAAAGGTCCTTTCATGACCCCTAAATCCGATCTAGGATATGACCACAATAAATAGATACGGTAGAACATCATGAAAGCATTAAGAAGCAAGAGCTTGTGGCATCACCCTGGGGAATCATGGAGGACAAGAAGAACAAAGTTCATGGCAATCAAATATGAAAGATATAGCTCTTGGGAACCTCATCGAAGAAGTCATTCAGGACGAGGCTCATCATACATCGAAAGGAAACATTTCCAAAATAAGGATATTCAAGATCCTCAAGATTCTTTGATAGAATCCTCATCAAAGGATTCACCGATCTAGAGACGAAGCAAGTGTTTCATCAGGAACTCCAACTTGTGAAGTTCATGGAATGATGGTATGAATCATGATAACATAAGAGATGAAGTTGATCAAGGGATTGAAGACATTTCAATCAAGGAAGTTGTTGAAAAAATACTAGATACCCTGAAGGTAAATGAGGTATGTGTGTTTGTATTCAATATTATAATGTCATGTCGTATGGTTGCAGGTAACATTGATCACTACTATCCTATGAAGCATGATCAAAGAAAGGGATCTCCTCTAAAAGATGTCGAAAGGCATGGTTCACACTAGATGAAATCAACATATATATTCTCATATGAAGTATGAGATTATTGGTAACTATTAAGCAATGTTGATTGGAAGCTCCAGGGAATAAAATTGTGTGGAAGGAAGAGATCGTGAGAAGTGCAACTATGGTAAAAGGCAATCAATATCCAAGGAAGAAGAGTTAACTAGATGATCTCCTGGAAGATATGAGGACTCTGATAAAAGTCCAGAAAAGATGAAGACCCTTGGCTATACATATCTTTTGGAGATATGTCAACATATATGAAGGATGTTGATGCCTACAAGAAGAATGTCATGCTGAAAGATCATCACAAAGGTAGCTTTTGATTTAAGTATTCATATTTATAATTGAATAACATATGATGAGCTTATGCAGCGCTACCAAATGGAAGTAGACGTCTTCCATAGGTTGATAACCATATGGCAGGATGAAAGATCCTTGGAAGATATATGGTTTGAAGGAAAAGCAACATGATATGAAGCTAGACCAGATAAAAAGATTGATGGATCACTTTCTAAAGACATAACTCATGAATGAAAGTGATGGATGATCTGTGCAGAATTGAAGGCTCCTCAATTCATGACATCAACAGAAGGAGTCCTTCATGAGCAGCTGAATGTTTTTCATTGTTGTTGTAGGTCCCTGATTAAGAGGGAGCCTGATAATGAGTTTTTTACTTGCAAGAAAAGCTGTGACTACTAAACCAAAAAGAAAGCTTAGGTACATTCTTTGTAAGTATATTCCTTTGTGGAATATGTCCTCCCTAGTTGAGAGGGAGAGATAGACATGTCATTTTGGACTTCACCTGGGAATACAGAATGGAGATATGGGTAATCATCTGGCATCTGATACTCTTCGAGAATGTGATAAGATGTTTCGATAAGGGTAGTCGTGAAAGGATGGATATTCTTTGAATATTAGTTGTCCCAATAAGAATAGTCCTTAGACGTCATACTCAGTGAACACCTGGGTGGAGTATGTACCTTGGAGACAATGATGAAGGTGTCTATTATCGTTGGTCTCGCCAGCAATGTAGCTCATGATGGAGTTGTTAGTCAAGGCCTTGCACTGTAACAATGTTGGTTAATATGATGTTATAACAAATGATTACCAATCGAATTCTTCTTATGAGATTCTCCAGATTGAAAGTGATCATGTACCATTATGAATACCTCCCTAGTTATGAGGAAGTGTTGGAAAGTGTAACTAGGTTTGGTCTTCATAGATGACTATGTAATTATGAATTTATGTAATGAGGAAGACAAAGATAATAAAATGTATTTTGTAATGCTTGCTTCATGGGTTTCTTGAGCAAGGAGTTTTTATTATAGGTCAAAGACTTCTTCTTGATGTCTATAGGAGTTTGTCAACTTGTCATAAATATAATTTAGATTCATGTATATGAAGTGATGTTACACTTGTAAAGGGACAAATTATGATGTAAAAGTATACTCCTAACCCTGGTCACTATGCTCCATCAAGTCAGCTACAATATATGATGATAAGTCTCCTTGATCATGTCGGCCTACACATAGATAGACATGTCAGCGTAAAAGGAGGGAGACAGTCCCTATATATAGAAGAACCGTGGCGACATTTGAAGAAAGCATCTCGGACAAGTCTGTGATAGGAGAGCGAAGGTTGGGTCTGCAATTGGAGTGAAGAAAGAGGTCAATCAACGAAGGAAGAAAGACATACATATATACTTTTGTTTAAGGCACATCATACCTCGCATATCCAAGAAGGCCGAGACCTATTACAGTGAAGGAGAAGTTTGCTATCTAATGTGTAATACGGTGCTAAAAGAGAAGACGAGGACTATTGTCAGATCAAGAAAAGAGGTATACCATCTCTGTTTTGGGAAAGCAACTATATCTAGCATATCTTCGAAAAAGGGTCGAAGTTGTCTACAGTACAAAGGAAGGGTCACTACAGTGTAAAAGAGATATAGGACTTAGGGATGAAGAATGTAATAAGAAGACCGAGGAGGAGTTCCTAGGAGGCTGAGGCTCGATCGAAGGAAGACAAAGGAGAAACACATTGTTTGGGACTGCTAGACTAGGTACCGAGCTTCCCTAGTGCAAGTGCAATGCAGTGCAAAAATAGAAGGTCATCATAAGGAGCCGAGAAGAATAGTGACAAGGATCTTGGACGTATACTGGTGTCAAGGGTCTGGGTCATGATCATGATATTCGTCAATTGAAGATCTATAAGAAGAATTACTTACGGGTTTTCCTCTTTAAGAGAGAGAGGTTTGGACCTAGCTTGGTAACCTAAATATTTTTGTCTCTTGTGCATTTGATAATTGACTTGATGAAGAACGTAATAATCTAACAAAGATAAGATCTAAGTGAAAGAATCATAACAAGTATAACACAAGTAGTTATCAAGTAAGAGAATTGAATTAAACACTGCCCCACCAAATTCTCAACACTGACTTGGGTCTTGTGGGAAGTCTTGGTCTTGGTTTTGGGTCTTGGATTTCTCACTTTGATCTAATTCTATAAGAAGAGAAGTTGGTTGGATTTTCCCCTTGTGGGATTTTTCCCTGGCTTGGAGCTTACATCTTGTGTTCTTTGTCTCTTGTGATCTTCATGATTTATGTTTTGTTAATTGTTTGATGAAGAAAACATAATAAAATAAATAAGAAGCCAACAAATATTTACAAGCAATTATCAAGTAAGAGAAATCTGTTGAGAATTTGGAGGGCTGCTGATTAATACAAATTCTCTTCTTGATAATTACTTGTGAGCTTGCTTGTGTTATTTATATCTTCTTCTTCTTTTAGCTTAGTTAATCTTTCATCAAGTCAATTATCAAAATGCACAAGACACAACAGTTAGGCTCCTAGAGCCAGGGCTAAACCTCTCCCTCTTGGAGAGGAAAACCCGCAAACAATTCTTCTTATAGATCTTCAAATGACAAGAACCATGATCCAGACTCAGACCCTTGACCCTTGACTCAGATATGCTTTCAAGACCTTGTCCCACCTTCTTCAACCTTGATTCTTCTCTTCACCAATTTTCTCAGTTCTGTATCTTGATCTTCACCTTACATATGCTTGTAGTTGAATAGCTCGAACTGTAGGAAGGTAAATCATTTACCTTCCTCACTATTACTACCTTTCTCCTTATGATGACTGTCTCACCTTTAACAAATTCTTTTCTCAGATCGACTGCTCTTCACAATAATATATTAACAATTTATTCTTGCATTATAATTCCAGATAAGTCTGCACATTGAGCCCTGAACTATCACTCTTTCACTCAGAGATCTACTTACTGTACTCTTCCAGCACTTATTCACAACCTTGCTTCAGCAATCCGCAATTCTGTTCCTTGTCTGCAACCTGTACCTCCTGTTCTTTTCTGCAATTTTCCTTCCTGTTCTTCTGTTCCAGATCCACACTTATTCATCTTAGTATCCCACACATTTCTTCCTTTTAAAAACGCACTGTGTACTGTCCTTTTTCTGCACCATTAGTTGTCCTTTATCCGCACTGTTTTCTGTCCTTTATCCGCACTGTGCCTTCTTAAGATGTCCACATACTTCTACTGTCTCATTCAGCCCTTACTTCGTACTTTATCACTGTTTGAACGCAGCTCTTATCAAACTTGACTTTTGTTCTTCCACAGTCCTAACTATGCAGCTTCTTCAGACTTCTTCACGCTCTTATATATCAGAGACCTCCGCAAATCTGTTTTCAAATGAACCGCAATCTTTCCTTATATATACAGGACATGAATTCTTAATTGAGCCGACATGTAGGGCTGCTTGTGAGCCGACTTGAGCAGGAGTATTGAGGCCGACATGTTGGCTGTCTTCAACGCTGAACTTAAGCCACATTTGAACTATGATCTGAAGGTTTATGAGACAAGGTATGAAGGCATACAATACTGACGATGACCCATCATTAACATGACTCTTTAACATATTTATAACCAGAAGACAATCCCCTAAAGGACATCAAGAAGAAGTACTTAGACCTAAAATAAAGTCTTGCTCATGAAACCCATGAGGCAAGCATACCACAAATATATTTTATTATCTTGTCTTCTTTATAAATTCATAATTACATAGTCAACATGAAGACCGACCTAGTTACACTTTTCAACAAAATCAACCCCAGTTTGCTAGCCTATTGGTTTCGCAACACGAAGGTGATCAAGGCTGAGCCTATTATGTCTGTAGAACAATGATCAAGTCAAAATTTTTATCTGTGTGGAAAGAAGCTACAAGTCCAAGTTTATTACTTGAGCATGTTAACCTTGTAGAAGTGATCAAAGTATTCTGAAGTTCGAGTGTACTAACAGAAGTTTGTATTGACATCACTGTGAATAAGACTACGAGGTTCGAACTCTATTATCTCTATGAAAGAAATCAAGAATCCGAACTCTATCCTGTGGTACAATCAAGAAGACCAAGACTATTCTTAAGGAGGTTGTCCGAGCGTATCTGAGCCTCTTTGTTGTATGGACTGAGCTCTAGTGGAAGAAGTCCAAACTTCTTTGATATCTTAAGGAAGGCCTATAACAGATCTTGATCCAACATATATATTGTGAACAATTGAAAGGCATTCTTGTGTGACATCTATGGAAGATTATTATATTGTGAACAATTGAAAGGCATTCTTGTGTGACATCTATGGAAGATTATCATGTTGATTCTCTAAGGAATGGTTTTAGCAAAGATGAATGACAAGTTAATGCTCCAAGACGTTATAAACCTAATCTTTTAAGAATCATGTCTAGTTGAAGACAGTGGAGTTTTTGGAAGGCTTTGAACAGGAAAGAAGTGTTGAGAAAAGGCCATTGGAACAAAGCCAGAAATCAAGGTATGTACCAATAACTCTCTTGGTTGAGATCATGCTTCTCTTGAAAGATCTATGATAAGACTAAAGTTTGAGGAAGAAATTGCTTGGATCCAAGCTTGACAAGTCTTCATACAAAGCACATTACAAGGATGAATATATGGAAAATAATCTAAAGGTTGATGTCTCCCTGAACTCTTTGGGTGTGAGGTATGAATAACCGTTGACTGGAATATTTGATTTCTTATCACCATTAGAGCCCTGTTTTGGATCCAAGCTTGACAAGTCTTCATACAAAGCACATTACAAGGATGAATATATGGAAAATAATCTAAAGGTTGATGTCTCCCTGAACTCTTTGGGTGTGAGGTATGAATAACCGTTGACTGGAATATTTGATTTCTTATCACCATTAGAGGAGCCCTGTCAGACAGGATGACATGTTTTAGGAAACAAATCCTAGGAAATGGTTTTAGGAAACAAAAATTCTAGGAAATGGTTTTAGGAAACAAATCCTTTTAGAATTGCTTTTGATGTTCTATTTATAAAACATCATGCAAATCAAGACCTTATTACAAAAGAAATAAAAGAAAAGAAAAAGAATGGGTGACAAAAAGGTCGCCACCATAAGATCATAAGGAAATTCCTAAAATCAAAAGCCCCTTAAACAACTAAATATACCAGAATCAAAAAGGGGTATTACTGGAAAATCCCCTTAGCATTCCACTCAAAAGAAATAACCTCAAGTAAAATATATGAATAAATATACCTTCAATCCTGATGAATAAAAAAATATTTGTATTTTTCAGATTAAATTTAATCTCAACAATTCAACATTCATAATTCATAATACATACATTTAAGGATTTGGAAACAAAATCATAAAATTCAAAACACTGCGATGGAAACATCAAGGCAATTTTATCAAAACAAAACCGGCGATCAAACCGGAAAACCCTCTGAACCAGGAACCAGTCGGAACTGGTTAAAAAACCGAACCAAAAAACCGATCGACAAGAACACATATAATATTCAAATTTTAAAGAAAAACATATATATTCGTATGAATCCATATGAATCCAAACCATTTATACACAAATAAACAAAACTTCTTATTTTTATAAAATGTAAGAGTGCACATAACCAAAAATAGCATCGAGTGCAATCCATCTCTGAATCAAAAATACATGAACTAACAGTCTCTAGATGGCCTCTAGCAATCAAAAGAAATGATGCTACAACAAATACATACATACCATCAAAATCATTGCCTATATTGGGACCTTCAGCAAAAATATCACCCTCTAAGCATTAAAATAAGATAGAAAAAAACGTAGCATGTCAAGTCAAGATTCGGTTTTAGTGATAAGTACATTTTTAGTACGGTCATGATAGAGGAGTTCAACAACCAATGCCACTAACATCAAGGTACATATCGGGCTTCATGCTATTGATTAAATACTAGTTCCATACCCCCATACACGTCAAAATCCAATGGAAACATTGCAATCCCCCAACACTGAGTGAGATCTAAAATTCTACTTTCTCTATTTGAAATCCAACGAGGTTGGAGCCACTTTCAAACATCCTGAGTCATTTCATGGTAATGTTTAGAATTTAACATTACCATGAATTGCATAGCAATACTAGGGCCATCGGCTTGAATATTAGGCTGGCCCACTCGAAAAAAATATTTTTCTTCAAAAAGTTTTGTTTCCAATGTCTTTGGTCAAATTGTATGGAATCAGACGGTTCGGTACAAAATCGGCTGGTTAGGTGAAAAATGGCCAGTTCAGTACCAAACCGGCCATTTCCAGTTCCAAACCCTGAACCAGACCGGTTTGGCCTCCAAACTGGTCAGACCGGCTGGTTTTGATAACACTGGATCATGGTTCAATCATCTATTATATGGCTACACAAGTCATGTGTCAAGATCTATATCATCATCATCCAGTAAAAAACGTGCCCAGAACACCCTGCTGAGTGCTCTTTCTCTTTAATGTCTTCTGAGTAGAAGTTTTTCCTTTTGATGGGCTAGGGTTGGTGCGCCTTTTGGGGTTAGGTTAGAAGTTAAGTTTAAGAAAAAAATCAGCATAATCACCAGAAACAGCCATAAGGTTCCAATGATTTCTAGGAACCATCAAATAATGGCTTGAGTGGTTTCAAAAAAGATCTGGAAACTGCCACGCCATTTTCAACCTCCTGGAATTTTTTCTGAGACAGTTTCCTAGAACCCAAAATGTTTCCAGTGTGAGAAATCAATTTCCTTCCTAGTTAAAATAGTTTCTGGGATTCATAGTATTTGAGTCATGGTATGAACAAGAATTGCGATATAAAACATTTTGAATGTAGGATCTAAAGCTATCAAATCAAATAAAAAATTTTGCACCACCACTAACCATATACACTTCTTTCTACTTATACATCTACTTTGCCCAACTGAATTCAAGGCTCTTTAGCAACACAATGAATAAAAATATTCAGTTTGCACAATTATATGGAAACAAAAAGAGTATCCGATGACTTCAGTGTCTGATGTAAGAATAAAGGACATTTTTTATATCAAACAACTTCCACAAATGAAAATCTTTCCAAGACTCTGGGATGATCATGATACAAACCTGATAAAAAGGAATGATATGAGATGGAGAAGTCATATTTATGAATGCATAACCAACATTGCATTTATTCTGCCATAAGAAAAAGCTTATTAGTTTTTTTGCATAACCAAAAGCTCAATAACGGCCATGTTAAGACAAGATTATAGTTTGTAGCTTAGAGTCTCGAGTTGCAAGAATCTTGCCTTAAAATCAATTGGCAAGTACAGAAAATCATATGTCCCGCGATGATGCTCATCAATAGTAGCCAACAGCATCTTTGAAGTATACCTACATAATATAACAGCAAACGTGTTACATTCAGAAACATTAAAAGTTAAAACATCTATTTAAGAGCGCCAATGTTTTCGTGTAATATAAGAGAAGCAGAAAAATATCAACACCATCTAAAAAGATTCATATGAAAGACAAATATATGACACGAAACAGATAGTAGTAGGAAATTGGGAACATTTCATAAAGATGAAAATGTTTCCATATTTCAAATCTTGAGCTAAAAGAATGAACTAAAGTTTTTATATACTTCCTGATGAATAATTATTTAACACTAATCAGAGAAAAAAAAACATGCCCAGACTTCATACAGCATCACTGAAAGTCAACTAGATCCAATGAGGAACTGCACCCAACTACTAACCACATTTATAGATGCACCATATAAACATAAAACCACTAAGGGTTTACGATAAGCATATAACTGGAAAAGGGCTTACTTGTTTGGGATATTCTTGATCATGATTGTTGTCCGTGCATCTTCACCACGCATGATTTTGTCCAGGTCTAGTTGATATTGCTTCTTATTATCTGCTTGACTTGTGTTATTGTCCCCACGTCGGCTTCTTCCACGTTCATTTAATCCTTCTGAGAAGTTTGCAATTGAACCAGTAAACCCTCCACCAGAAAACATTCGGCTTTTTCGCTGTGGGGACAACACCCCAATTGGAGATCCACATTCAATATTGCTATTGTTTGAGATAGAAACACCCCCAGCATTCAAAACACCATGTGCACCAATACTTATTACAGGGCTTCCATTGGCACAACTCATCGATCCAAGTGAGCTAGGATTTACAAAAGGCATATCAGGTGTCTCTGTCAGGTAACCAAAGTGTCTATCTAGTGACGGCTCACCTGAGGGAGCAGAACCAACATGATGATGATGTGGTGCTATAGCTGAACTTACATAAGGGCTTTGTCTCCCAGAGTAAGGCTGTGACCCGTTAGCATTTACAGAGTGTCCAAGTGGTGGTCCGGGCCATGTAATATGATGAGAATAAGGACTTGGGCTGCCCCATAAATATTGATGACCTGACAATGTACCATTAACACCTGCGCTTGAGCTTAGGTGGCCAAATGACCCGCTACTTCCTGTTCCAATTGCTATTCAGACAATTCCATGGAAATTAAAAAGATTTACAGAATTCAGCCCTCCATGTTTTATATCACAGAAGTCTCCAACAAGGATATTTTAATGACAATTCTAGATACTAAAGAGTAAATTTCAGTTTCACTGCAAATGCAACCGACACAAAATTTGTGAACAACCCTAATAAATCAAAACAAAGTAATTGTTCTGTGTAAAATTTTCTTAAAACGTTCTATGTATTGAAAATGCATGCATTGAAAAAGAAAATCTATGAATATTAATGTCAGTATCCTAGGGACAATATAATAGACAAGGAGTAGAAATAAAAGAGAGAAGCAACAAAAAAACCGTGACAGAAGCCTAATGGAAGGCATTCTCTGTAATCCGAAATTTTCTAATGTTTTTATTGAAAATAGCTTCTCTTATTACTAAAAATTATGAAATTGAAGCTATTTTACAATAAAAATGGGCTCACTGGCGGTCAGCCATCAACTGTCATAACCATTGGACAAGCATGACAAAACCAAAAGCAAAACTGCACCACCGAGGAATAATAAGTTCTAAGTGCCACTGTTAAAACATCTGAGGTTCTGCATAATGGTAGTGCTTGCCGAAAAACAAAGGCCATCTGCTATTTTACAAGGACATCCAAGCAATAACATGCATGATAAAGAGACCAAGGCTATGTTACAACTTACAACATATTCCCACCACCCCACTCACCCCCCAAAGACCTAGATCTGTACTAATCTGTATCTGCTGTCAACATGGCATGGAAACAGCCAAGATAAATATCCTACATGATAGAGCTTAGATACAACTGAGATATGTCCAGCTGCCATCCACCCCCCTCACCTCCCAAAGACCTAGATCTGGTATGAATACTGCTCAGAAACAGCCCAGAAAAATATCTTACAGGATACAGAAAAGATATGTATCCACTGAAAACCTTAAAGAAAAATGACACAACCCTAAAATAAAGAGGATAACATCTTTCTAAGTACAACTAGAAGTAAACCTGTGAAATTACCAATACGTAGTAAATATCCTGAATAGCATTTGTTTATATAACAGCTGCAGACAGTGTCTACACAATCCTCGATACAAAATGGTTTAAAAACATGAAAAGCACACCAGTTCACTCATTGGTTAACCAAAGCACTACCTCAAATGTATTGACAGATGGGAAGGTAGACCTTGTAAATTTCCCAGATTCTTGTCCCAAGGAAAAACGTTTATTAAATTTGTTGTACTTGTCACATCAGTAAATGTTAAAGATGCTACACTGTTATGTAATTTGTTAGATAAGTTCAAACTTCATCTTAATGATAGGCGTGGAGGATGTTGTCCAAGTCATGACAAGTAAAAAGAAAGAAAGAAAGTAATTTTAAAGTCCACGAGGCTAAAAATACACTATGGGACAGATTACTTCTCCGTCTAGCTCTTGTAATCAGCCCTTTTCCTGTGGAGTTTTACAATAAATGCTCCCAGCTTCTCGAAAAACTTTTTGCTGAATAGATTATCCCAGGAGCTAGCTGCCAGAATACCTGCATAATTTTCCCTACTGTCTTTGAAGGCCTCGCATTCTAAAATGAAATGTTTTTCTGTTTCCACTTTTCCAGAAGAGCAAAAAATACACTCTTTCCTCCCACATTTCTTTTGGCCTTTTTCAGCGCCCTGTTTCACAACGGAGTTGATGAGAATTAGTCCTTAATTGAGCAATAAGAATTTTAGATCTGCAAGAAATATTGGCACCTATGTATGCTTTTTGTTGATGATCATGAGTGGGGTTAAACTCTTCAATGTAGTACTTCTTCTTTCTCCCTAACTCTTTCTCCCAGGTACATTTGTGGAACTTATCCATAACAAAAGTTTTTATCTCTTTACTGTTTGTAGGACCCCTGCCCAAGCAAATACCCCATTTACTAAACCATTTGATATTTTGCCTCATCCAAGTCTTCTTTCTTTTGCACAATCTGTCATTAAACACAGCCTTAGGCCATCTACCCTCTTCCATTTGCTCAATTTTTTTCAAATATCTTATGACTTGTGCCATAGAAATTGCTTCAATAGGAGCAGCCCCTGTTTCACTTAACAAGATATCATAAGAAACTTCACCTTTAATTTTGAATTTGTTTGTAATCAAACGCTTCTGAATTTTCTCAATTTGTTTCCATTGCATGTCGATTGTGCTGCTAGCCCACAACTCACAACCATAGAGAATCACCGGAATCACTAGAAGCCCAAAAAGAGTTAGAGTGGTTTTCCAGTCCCACAGTTCCGCCTCTCTACACCTGTTTTGAAGAGCATACAATGCTTTCCAACCCCCCAAAGTTCTTTTCTTTCTACAACCATCCCAATTTAAATTTCTGTTGAAGTCAATTTCGAGGTATTTGTAGTCTGCAACTTCTTCCAAAATGTTACCTTCGAAGTAGAACTTATGCTGGTTATGCTTTCTTTTGTTAGAGAAAACACTACTTTCGTTTTGCTAATATTGACTTGCATCCCCACCTTTCTACATAAATACTCAAGGAAACGTAAGTGATCTTGCAAACCAAAAGCCGATTTAGCAATCAGTATAAGGTCATCTGCGTACAAAAGAAGCCTTATAACAAACTTGCTCAAATGGAAACCGTCACCCCCTTGCGAATTTAGCCACTCTTCAAGCTTGTCAATATATAAACCAAAGAGGGTAGGAGACAAAGGGAAACCTTGCTTGACCCCGATATCGCTTCTAAAGCTTTCAGAAATCCCTGCTGAAGTTCTAATTTTGACTTTCACCTCTTCGTAGAGTCTATGCACAGCTGCTCTCAAATGCCTAGGAACCCCAAGTTCCTCCTTTCTGCGCCAAAGCTTATCCCTAGGCACCGTGTCAAAGGCTTTTCTGAAATCAACAAGGCAACAAAAAACCTCTTCCTTTTTTTCCCAAACTTTTTCAATGATGTGCCTTAAAGTTATACAATGATCAACTGTGGAATGTTTAGGTCTAAAACCCGCTTGCCTTTTAGCACGTTTATCTCTTTCTTCTACCCACTTGCTGATTTTCTTTTCTAACATGCTTCCAAATAACTTTGCAAACAAGGGGTTTATCATTATGGTTCTATAATTGGAGGGATTATTGATGTCCCCACTCTTGTAAAGAGGTATTGCCATACTAGTTGTCCAATCTGAGGGGAGCCCCTACTGTATGATGTTGTTGAAGATTTTTGTAATGTGAGGTGAAAGAATTTTTAAGCCCCACTTTAAATACTCTGCTTGAAGTTCAGCTAAGTCTTTTGCTTTTCCAGCACCCAAATTCTTGATACCCATCTCTACCTCTTGCACTGTGAAGAGTTTTGTGTCTGTGTTGACCAAGGGAGGAGGGTCAACCTTGGTATCATGCTCATAAAGTTGTCTTGCATAGTCTAACCATTCAAAAGTTGTAATGTTGTTTTCAGTTTGCACCTTTTTCGGTTGGAGCTCCTTCCAGAATAATTTGGAGTTATTTTTCCCAAGGAAGATTAGTTCCTCTCTCCTCGAAACCATGAAAACAGCCTTTTTCTTTCTTAATATCTGCTTGTACGCTTTGAGCTTTATGTTATCCTTACCTGATTCCTTCCACCTTCTCCTTGCCTTTTTGCATTCCTCGTCAAACCAAGCATTAGCCGGAAAGCAATTTGTTTCAAACTTCTTAATTTTTGCTCTTTTGTACTCAACAAGTGCGTTTTGAATTAAATGTGTTACTTCGTGGCTATGAAGGCCATGAAATGGGATTTCCTTCTTCTCGAAGAGCCTCTTTAGCGCTATTTTGAAGGTATTACAATTCTCTGGAGTCAACAGAATTCTGCCCTTTGGGGAATTTTGTTGAACACACCGAGTTTTTGACCCTAGCTGTTTCTTTTCGATCCAAGAGCGACGTAAATAAACTGGCTTGTGGTCTGATTTTAAGTCCCAAAAAATTGATCTCCAATCAACACTGTCTCCATTTTCTCACACAAACTATGCGAGCAAATTACATAATCTACTACACTTGCTCCATTGTAAGTATTGAAAGTGAAATTACCAGACTTTTCCCACCTAGTCAAACCATTACAAATGACTAAATTGAAAGCCCCACATAGCGTAAGCAATTGTCCTCCAAAGAGATTGCAGCCTTTATCCTCTGAAATTCTTTCCCACTGATGATTACTCTCTTCTGTAAGCCAAATGGTCACAATCTTCTTTACAACAAAGATTGTTGGCTTGTTCCCCTGCAGTTCTAGCATTGAAATCCCCCACTATAAGGACTTCACCTAGTTGAGAATATATTGCAATATCTGCTTTTATGACTGCAAAGGGATCTTTGTGGTCAAGCCCTCTACTTTTGTAGATTTTTGAAACTTGCGGCACAAAATAGCATGCTGCAATTCTGATGTGATTTCCAATTTCTGATATTTTAAGCCAAACAAATTGCTTACTTGGGTCTTCCTTTTCTAGTTGAATGAGACGACCTTCTTTTTCTCTCACTAATACCATGATACCCCCGTGCCCTTTGCCATTCCCTGATGCCTTGTTCCATACTGCTATCTTCCAGTACCCTTCAAACAACGGTGTCTTGCACCCTTCTTGCTCATGTGTTTCTAAGAGGCAAATTATGTCTCTACCTTCCGCAACAGGGCCTAACCCAAGTCCTCTTCTCCATGGGTAACCCCTACAGTTCCAACATACTAATCTTAAGGAAACCTGAGTGCGACTTGATTACTAATCTTAAGGAAACCTGAGTGCAACTTGATTACTAATCTTAAGGAAACCTAAGTGCGACTTGATTGCTATTTGTTTTGATATACAATACTCACAATTGAGTCTTTGTCCCTGCTTGCCCAAACTGTCCTTGCTTCCTCATTTCTTGCCTTTCCTTTGTTATCGTTTTGTTGCCTTGTTTTGGACGGAGGTCCAAATTGCGCTATCACAACTTTATCTTTATAAATCCATGCTCTTTTTCTGTCATCTCTTGTTGCCCTAACTTTTGTCATTTCATTACTCCTTTCCTCTTGTTGTCTTACAGTTAAATTTTCTTCTAGAAAAAACCGGGAATCCTTCAAGAGATGCTTCTTGCTTAGAATGGTATCTTTATCGCGCACGCTAGACATGATAACTTTTATGGGCCTGGCCCTCTCACCGCTAAGCTTGCCTACTCTCCATGCTTGGCATATTTGCCCTTGCCATTGCAACTTGTCTTTCAAGAAGTCTCTTGCAAGGTCAAGAGTAATGAAGCTAATCGTCTCGAGACTAGCAGAATGTTAAATTTTAATGGAGAAACACCCTACATTATTTTTAACTCCATTTGCAGCCTGATGCAGTAGATTGATGCTTAAGGATATTAGCAAAATGTACTTTGGTAGGGAGGTGACTAAGTTGCACTGAAACAGATACGGGGTTTGAAACGGATACGACAAATTTTCAAAAAATCTGGATACGAAACGGCAGGGAATGGCACATCATATATATATTAAAAAATAAAAAATTAAATTGAATATATATATATATATACATATATATAACAAATTTACAAAATAAGAATTTCATATTGCCATTCATCTTTTAGAATCTAGTTTAATAGTGATCTTATGATTGTAGAGGTATATGTACAAGATTCTCATTGTTTCATTCCAGCAGCTAGACAAGGATATGTGTGACTATTGGTATTCTTTATCCTTTTGATGACACTGTGATTTAGAGAAGATAATCTACAGCAAGACCTTGATAGCAAGTGCTTGCCTTAACTGGTTAACTACGACTTTAACAATGATAACATTGACATTTAATGGACAACAAGTGATACTTGACCGTGACCTCACTTAACTATGTTACCTAGATTTGGCTTTAACTTGACAATGGACATTCACCTTTAAGATACTTAGAGTCTTAGACCTAGGCATAACTAGTATATTGATTTTGACTTATTAAATGAATGAAAGTTGATGTTATCAACAGCAAGTGGCAACTACTTACTATCTGGATTCTGCACCAAATTGTTGAAATTGTAATGGGGGATTTCCACATGCTCACATCCTCACACTTCACAACCTCACAGCGGCCAAGTTGCCAACCTTGCTCGCAACTCAAGCGGCAAGCCTCAACCCTCAAGAGTCAACGTTGACTGTGCTCCAAACTCGGCCCTGCCTGCGCTCACGGCATGCTCCAGCCTCCGATGCAGACCTGTAGGCTGAGGCAGTGAGTGGACTGTAATCTCCCTGCGTGGCAGCGTGTGCAGTCACCAGTGTGTTGAAGCTTGAGAGTTGGCGACGGCGTCTAGTCTTCTAGACTCACACACTGCACAGTCACACTCTTCATAGCGGCGACGGCGTCTCAAACTCACAGTGTCACACTCTTCATAGCGGTTGCGTGCTCTTACTCAAACAATGAAACTCAGACTCCAGTTGCAGTGGGCGATAAAAACAAAAACCACATTAACCTTTACGCATCCCTAACTTACCTTTAGACTCTAAAGGTAACGTTCCCTGCGTAAATTTGGCAGGAAATGGAATATGTTTCACCAAAATCGGGATATGCATCAAATATTTCGAAATACATTTTAAAAAATTTCAAATATGTTTTAGAATTTTAAAAAATGGCACAGAAACAGCAAACTCCAAAAAAAAAAGTTTCCAAAATTTATGAAACAGGATGGATACAGATCAAAGCCATTTCCGAGGAGTATCGTACAGGTTTCCGTTTCGGAATCGGGGATGCAAGTTTCCGAGGGCCAACGCTGGCGTTTCCAGCAACTTAGGGAGGTGATTGAGAATGCTAAAAGCATTGGTAAATTCATTTATAACCACACCTTAGTACTTATCCTAGTGAGGAAAACCACAGAAAATGGACCTAGTTCGTCCTATCATTATCCACTTTGTTGTCACCTTTTCTCTTGAATCCATTTTCAATTATCAGTCAGGGTTGAAGAGGATGTTTGCTTCTAGAAGTGGCACGTTAATCCATCTAACATGGAACCAAAAGGGTGGTCCATTTCCATACTTGTTTATCGGGATTCCTTTACGGATGGAGTAGAAATGATTTTTGCAGTGAGCGAATGAGTAAACCTTCAGTAAAGGTTTTTCAATTGACTGACAGTGACAAACCTGCAATTGGCTACCTCTGTGAGGCCATTGATAGGGCCATAAAGAATTATCCAAGGATTCTGAAGAACAGACTGAGGGAGAGCTCAAGTACATCATGATTTGGGATTTGAATGATGATGAAATTGCTTACTTGACAACATAGTATACTTTCCCTCCACTGCCATTTTGATTTCATAGCCAAATAATCTAGAAAATCTCTTATACAACTCCAACTCAACCTTTGTGTCATGACTCATGACGTGCCTTCAGAATTGGCATCAACTTCTACATATCCAATAATAACCTCATCATTAGAATAAGAGTGAAAAACAGCAAGTTTGAGGCCCGAGGAAGGCCCCGCCTGCATGAAGCTGATAATTGAACCGGCATCATCTTTTGCATATCCAATGATAACCTCATCATTGAAACCAGAGTGAAAAATAGCAAGGTTGAGGAGGCCCTACCTGTATGAAGCTGGCAATGGAACATGCATCATATTTTGCATATCCAATGATAACCTCATCATTGAAATAAGAGTGAAAAATAGCAAGGTTGAGGAAGGCCCCTCTTGCATGAACTAGGTAATGGAACATGTTTTTCATCAAGAATCCATCAAAGGAACTTGTTGCATGCATCCTTTGATCTTAAATCTCCTACCTAAATAAGTTCCCATAGTTTCTAAGAGAAGCTATTTAGTCTTCCACCCTCTTCATTCAAGTCTTTGAATAACTGACCTCGCCTTCTCTGACTCCATTGACCAATTGAATAAAGGTACTAGTCTAGTTGTGCGATCACCTTTTAGCTCTTTCTCTTTTCCTTATCTCTTGGTAGACAGGGCTAGAGTTTGGTCTAGAGTTGCATTTTATGGTAATTTTGCAACTGTATCTCCTTGTCCTATGGAATTGCATTTAATAAATTTAAAAAGGAAAAATCTAGCATTAATTGCATTTTTCACCCCCAAGATAAGGGTGACATCTAGATATTTAATGTTAGTTTATGCATTTAAAACCAATAAAAACAAAATTCCAGTAGCATAATGAAGAGACGGTGAAACAAGAACACAAACATTTAGTTTCGGAAAACCCACATGGGGGAAAAACCCAGCAACCTTTCTCTTGAGAAATTCTTTAGTTCAACAAGAGACACACCTATATCATCTAGTCATTCACAAGGTCAAATTGACCAGCAAAAATACTTGATCAAACCTGGTCCAACTCCTTTCTAGTCAAGACATAGGCCTGCTCAATCCAAAATTCGGTCATGCACCATGCCATAAATTCGTCCTTGTATAAGCCTCAAATTTCTTCTTCTTCTTGTCTCATATTCGACCTCAAACATGTCCTTGAGGTTTTCCGAACTCTGCCTCAAAAGTAATTCAGAAATTTTGCTTGGGAAGGAGGTCGAATGCCTCATATATATAGTATATTGGCTAGCCGAACGAGTGCCTTTATCACTGGGCCAACTTGGCTTTTTTGGAGACAAAATTTTATTTTTCAAAATTCAAATTTTCTCTTTTGAAAAAGGTCATAAAGCACATGCCTTAAAAAAATATATTGACTTAGCATGAAGAACATGCTTTATATTTATGATTATAAGTACATCAAGGGTTAAAATATTAATTATGATGACCGCCATAGCTACAAAATTCAATAATTTCTTTGTTGATGTACGCTTGTACATGTTGTAAATCTGCATACCATAAAAACCCTAGCTCATAATAGCTTCTATTTAGTTTATTGGGGTTGATAGAAAGTGTATTTGAACATGTGTAACTCCTATCCAGAGTTTTAAAAACCGGAACCAGGTCTTGAAATGGTTGTGCCTATATAACCGTGATTCAAACCAGAATCAGATTCAATTGGATCCAATAAATCAAAATTTTAAAAAACATACATAAAATAATTAATTTTCAATGAAATTTTTATTTTTGAGATTACAAACCATGATTCCAAACCATTAGAGGCAAAATATGCAAAATTTGCTCATACCATGTGAGGGTACATATATCAAAATGGCCTTGAGTGCACTACATATCATCAACAAAATACATAAGCAATGAAGCTCTAAATGGCCTCTAGAGTCCAAAAACAATGCTAGAATTCAAGCTACTAAGCCACTAGCCTACTACAAATCATTGATCAACATGATCACTCATCAAACTCAAGCTTCCACATTAACTTGGTTGCCTAATAATAACTCATCGAGTTTCACTATAATAACATTTTTGCTAAGGCCATGACAAAGGAGTTCAACAATCAACAACACCAACATTGGGGTACATATAGGGCTTGGTGCTCTTGATTAAATATCAATCACATACCCTCACACATGATATAATCTAATGAAATGCCACAGTAACATTGATCCTGAAATCCTGAAAATTGTTAAGTCAGTTGAATTTTGAATGGGATATGAAATTCTATTTTCTCCATATGAAGTCCAATGAAGTTGGAACCACTCTCAAACATTTTGAGTCATTTCATGGTAATGTTAAAAATTTAAGTAAAATTATGAAAATGAAAGATAAAGGAAAATGTCACTTTACTTCAAAAATTTAACATTACCATTAGGGAGCATCTAGAGAGCACCTTGGGAGCGTACAATTTAGATTTTCTATCCCTCTTCCCAATAGCAAGTCTTTTGCTTTAGAATTACAAAACCAGTGCACGCTTATTCCAAGGTGGTCGGTTTTTACAAACCTGGCCAATTAGTGCCGGTTAGGTAATAAACCGATCCTAACCGGCCATGAATCGGGGTCACTGCCCGATTAGCAAGCTCAAGTATTTGATCGGCTAGTTATGCCGATTTCTGGTTCAACCCAATTGGTTTTTAAAACTATTCACCTATCATGGCCTTCAAGATTTTGTTAGAAATTTCTCCATAACCATAATTCTTATCACCTTTGAACCCTCCTTTATTGAAAACCTTTCTATGTGTTTTTATCTACAAGCTCCTTAGAGAGTTGTCTAGCTTGGAACCCTACTCATCTAACCTATAAGACTTGCCAGAGAAACATCCCTTGTGGGGATAACATCCAATCATCGAACAACAAAACAGAGGTCGTTGAGGTGATAGTGGCGGTTGATCTTTTTGCTGCCATAACATCTAGATTTCCTAGTGAGGCTATGCACAAGGTTTGTTGCATTTTGCAATAACATTTACCACAATAGTGTATTAATAACATCTTATGCCACAAAGTTTGTCACTCATCCATGATAACCTCTTTGAAATTTTTCATTGAACTCCAATTGATAGATAAGATGGAACAAATTGAACACCTCTTTTTACATGGTTGCAAATGCACTTAATCCCAAGTAGTTTATGCAAAGACTAGATGCAATTATGCCCATAGACAATGACAAGCTAAAATAAGGGTTTCATGATGCCAGAGCGAAGTAATTTTGCTACAAATGTAATTTATTGATTTTGAAACATTTAATAGCCCCATCTTCATTATTGTTTTGAAGTAGGATAGGATATTTTGTATGCAGAACATGGGGGCAAAGCCTAAGAGCTTTGTTTCCCACCATGTAGATAAATGGAATTGGTCCATTTATAGGTTCATCCATTCTATTAAGAGAAACAAGCTTTCATCTAAGAGAGCAATGAAACTTACAAGGACATTTATCATGATGGGATGTGGGTAACAAGATTCTTTCCTAGATCTTCAAGCTATATTTTGGGCATTTTGTCATTTTGGACAATGTATTGTATAAACTACGTACTTGAGCATTAAAGATCAAAATTTTTAATCAACATCAAGCAATATTTTTGCAATTTGACATTTTAGATTATGTATTATATACTATCTACTTGGGAATATGCCATTTATTTCTACTAGTAATATCAAGATGACATGTATTGGTTTAATAGTAGAATTTCATTTTCTATTAGTCAAATTGCAAAACAAAGTCTACATATGGAAACGTTGTTCACAGCAGGCAAGTGCATGGTGAACATGATGTTGATGTTTTTGCGGCATCGAGTAGACATTCTCCCACAGTGTCATGTTGATTTAACTAGTGGAGGAATGATACATTTAACCATTGGGCCATGCTGATTTGCCTAGTGGTAAATGGCCCAAGGACATACTTTTTCCCATGGGATCATGTTGATTTGACTAGAGTAGATTGATGTTGATTTTTGGGTAGCATCGGATGTGCTCTAGCTCTGAAACATTGTGGAGGGGCTAATCACATGAGATCTCCAAGACCCAAAAATTGTTTGGAGAAATTCCACCCAGAGCTTAAGTTATTCAAATAATTAATTATTTTAAATAGAGCCTAAGTTACAACTTAGGGAATTTAAATAATTAAAGTGAATTAAATAAACATATGGGTGAGAAGCTTCTAAGTGACGAGGATCAAGTCTAATTTAATCTTAGCCGTCGATTAGAGATTAGATCACGGTTGTTGATTCATCAACAGGAAAAGTTTAAAGGAAGGCTTGAGGGTCAGTTGGAGAACACACAGAGTCTGAATCTAGAGATCGAATTCGTTTGACGGAGCAGTGCTCAGACGAAGATCAGATCTGAGTGATTCAGTGCAGCAGTGAGGGTCAGAAGCAGTTGTTGGTCGGAGGACCAAGAGTACAGTGCAGAGAGGCAGTAGAGACAGCAGAGGGACCAGCGCGACCACTAGGAGAGGTGATGCAGACCCCAGAGACGGTGACGCAGGCCCACGCAGGGCTCCCGCAAGGGCTGCATAGTGGCTCCCAGGGACAATCTAGAAATTGTTGGAGATCGAGGTTTCTATGTCAGCAAGGCTAAAACTCGATTTCTGGGAGGAAGATCAACGTAGAGAGATGGTGATGCGGTCTTCAGCGAGACCCACGAAGGCCTACACATCTACTACGCAGAGGCAGTTGGGGTTTCACCAGTTTCTTATCAGGATCAGCCAAGACTTGCAGAGTGAGGTAAAACTCATGATTTTTCTGTCTGCCAAGGATATTCTCTTTTAGGTGAGCCGGATTATGGCACCCTAGATGTACTCAGATTACTGTTGCTTAATAATATAAACCCTCAAAACTGTTGCACCAATTTTCCTGCATTGGGTTTTTCTAGGGACATTTGTCCGAAAATAAGTGTGTCCTTTGTCTAAATGCTTCATTTATTTTTTCAATACTTGATCTGTATAGTTGTGTAGGCTGTAGTGTATTTACATTAATATTTTCTTGATGTATTCAAAAAATAACTTGTTAAATTAATGAAAACAAGTAGGTAATGTAAATCAAATTTCTGCAGTAGGATTTATCTAACTTAGATTTGGAAATTTTCACAATTGATACATTCACCCATAGGGCCATGTTGATTTGGCTAGGGGTGAATGGGCCACAATACTCACATTGTCCTCCAGGGTGGAATGATCTGTTTTTTACAGAGCATGTTTGAATTGTTTCTTGATTGAGGGTTTTTCACCCAACATTGGGGTAAACAACTCTAGTCTAATGTTGAGTTGTGATGTAGCGTCATTAGTGAAGGGGTTTCCTGTTATGAGAAGCCATCTTGATGGGTCTCTAATCAAACTTACAGCTCTATATAAATAGACAAGCATGTGAGAGGCAAAAATCAACATAGCAAGCTCATTGAGTCTTTTCTAGTGGAGGAAAAATTCAGCCAAGGAGAAATTTGTCGTTGGAGATCATCTTTATCTTTTCATCATCATCATTTTATCTTCTCTTGGAGAGCCACACGTGTGAGAAAGAAGGACAAGTTGACCAGGCCGCATTGACTGAGCTTTGACCAGCATTGACCAAATATGTTTGACAACTTTTTGACCGAGTTTTTGGAAGCCACACGTGTAAGATTTCACCACACCACACGCGTGGTTTTGATCATAGGCTGCACGTGCGAATTTGACCGCATGAGCTGACTGCAAGCCTAAGTTGATCAAGGTAAGTTGACCGCAGAGTTTGATTGTTTGACCAGCATTGACAAAGTTGATATGACTAGTTTATTAGCAGCAGGTTGACCAAGTTTGACTAGTATTTGACTTGTATTATTGGCACAGATTTCTAGACAAAAATTCTGATTTGTAAACCTTGCTGAAAGGCAATTTCTCCTCAAGAAAAGATTGTTGCGTTTTCTCTCGAGGTTGGGTTTCCTAGGGTAAAAAATTTTGCCTATTGTGCATGGTTGTCTTTCTATGATCTTTACTGTTTTCACTGGATTTACTATTGAGAGCTCTAAAACCAGATTCGTGCCTACCCCCCATTGTGTCCCGAATCGGCCGAATCGGGCACGATTCATGGGGATTCGAGTCCATCTGCCCGGATTCGATCATGTCCGTACAGGACACGACAAGTCCCGATTGTGTTCGATCGTGTCCTGTACGAACACGACCGAATCCGGATTTGTCGAATTCGTACTGCGCTAAAAAGCATCTAAAGGGTTATAAACAGCGGATTTTCTCATTTGTTTTTCACATTTGTTAGTGTGTGAGTTGAGAAAGGAGCAAGGAGTAGCAAAGAGCAAGGGAGCGTTTTCAAGGAAATTCAAGCAACCAATAAGTGCATTGTCTCTCTATTTTTTTGCATTTGGTTTGCATCTGCATATGTTTTACAAATTTCGTCATTTTTGTTTATTTTTTACAGCATTCATGGCTCAATCAAGGGCAGCAAGGCAGGGGCAAAGAAAGGGGAAGAATTTCCCCACTGGAGATGCCCCTCCTGTCCCTATTTCATCAGAGTCTACAAGTATTCCATCTATTGGAAGTGGGGTTGCAACAGCAGCTTCAAATGTTCAAGGAAAACAAACTCAAGACCCCAAATATCCATTGTGGAAATATGTGACAAGAGAGCCATGGCCAAGCAGCAAGGTGAGGGGAGGAGGCAATGTTGCTTGGAAATGCAATTTTTTCCATAGCCATTTCATGAGCACATATTACCGTGTGAAAGCTCATTTGTTGGCTTTGCCAAGTTGTGGTATTTCAGCTTGTACACAGGTGCCATTAGCAAAGAGGAAAGAAACGAAGAGAGGCATTTGTTTGTGCGGCAAATGTGCCATCAAAAACAAAACTAAACAAGAATGATGACCCCCTTCCATTCTTGAAGAAAAGCAGCAACAAGTTCCTATTTGAGAGTTCTAGTGGGGGACAAGCAGCAAAAAGAAAGGCAACTGCACTTGGTCCAATGGACAAGATTTTCCAGAAAGAGAAGAGGGAAGAGCTTGATCTCACCATTGCATTTTTTCCTATCAGAACTTCATATCCTTCAATGTTGCACGCTCACCTCTATTTATTGAGATGTGCCAAGCTCTAACTCAAACAACTCCATCAGGGTATGTGCCTCCTAGGTCAGAGAAACTTAGAACCACATTGTTGACGAAGGCAAAGAAAGAGGTGGACAACATGCTTGAGCCTATTAAATTAGCATGGCCAACATTTGGGGTTAGCATTGTTTCTGATGGATAGACAAATCCAGCACGGCACCCACTCATCAACTTCATGGTAACTTCCTTGAATGGTCCAGTTTTCTTGAAATCAGTGGATGCACTTGGACAATACAAGGATGCACAATATATGGGTGAGCACTGAGTTATTTATTAAAGTTATTGAAGATGTAGGTGTCGATTCTTGTGTGCAAATCATTACAGATAATGCACCTGTTTGCAAGGTTGCTGGCATGATTGTGGAAGCTAAATATCCACATATATTTTGGACACCTTGCATTGTACATTCATTGAACTTAGCACTGAAATCTATTGCCTTTGATGTGCTTTGGATTAGAAGCATTATTGAGGATGCACGACATATCCGCAACTTTGTACAAAACCATACAAATGCCCTCATTATCTACAAGGAGTACACCAATCTATCATTGTTGAAGATTGCGGATACACGATTTGCCTCTTCATTCATCATGTTGAAGAGGTTGAGGGAGGTCAAGACCACTCTTGGGGCCATGGTTATTTCATATTTTTGGTCTTTTTGGAGAAAGACAGATCAAGCAACCTCAAAAAGAGTGAAGGACACAATGTTGGATGATGTCTGGTGGGAGAGGGTAGATCTACTTATTCAGATCATGGACCCTATCATTTCTTTGCTTCGATTTGCAAATACAGACCAACCCATCCTAGGAGAGGTTTATGAGCGATGGGATTCCATGATTGAGTCTGTGAGGAACATTATTTTACATACTCAGTGCCCCGAGTATGAGACATCACCAGAGGCCTTCTTCACCAGCATACAGGATATTCTTGTCAGCAGATGGGCCAAGAATTGCACACCTTTACATTGTTTGGCTCACTCCTTTAACCCAAAATACTACAGCCATGAGTGGCCGAATGATGGATCTTCCCGCAGATTCCCTCCTCACATGAATGGTGAAATCTCACAGGGGAGGAAAGATGCATTCAAGAGGATTTTTCAAGATAGAGCATCCCTTGATGAGGTGGAGGATGCCTTTGTAGAGTTTTCCACTGGCAATGGGAAATTTGCAGGATGTGATTAGAGACAGGGGGTCTAAGAAGCGCCATATTCTTGGTGGGCAACTCATGGGACAACAAGCCCTCCTCCATAGCAGTTAGCCATGAGGCTCCTCTCTTAGGTGACTTCATCCTCTTGTTGCGAGACGAATTGGAGCAAATGGGAATTTGTATAGTGTGAAGAAGAGCAGGCTTGAGCAGTCCAGGGTAGAGACAATGTTGTATGTGCACACCAACCTTCATCTTATTTACAAGCAAAGGGAGGATTGGTTGAAGGGAAAGACAAAGATGTGGGATGTCTTTCCTGATGATATGGGTTTGGACAACAATGTTGAGTTGGCATTGGCCAACTTGGATCTCAATGAGCCAGTGCTAGAGCTTGTCACATTTGATGATGGCGATACAGTAGAGGGTTCATCCTCCACACCAACAGATGTAGAGATGAGATTGGATACAAAGGAAGAGGATGCAGCAGAGGAGAGCAGTGGTGAGCATGATGATCATGATGAGGATAGTGATGTTGATTATGATGATGAGGATCGATGACTCATGAGTCATGAGCTACCTACTACAGCACTGCCTTGAGATTTGTAGTCTTGTAGACTTGTAGTTGTTTTGTATTTTCTATTTCTATTTGTCATTGGCATTGTACTACCTAATACTTATGTAACACATTTTGATTTTGATGACTTAATGAGAAAACTACAGTGTCTTGTCTTTCTCCTATTGGATAATTGATGAATATGTCTATTACTTTGTATGATTGTATGATGTATGACGTATCTTTGTAAAACTTACATCTAGATGAAGATCTATGTTTGAATCAATGAATTTGTGTAAGAAATATCTCATTTTTAATCTATATATATATATATATATATATATATATATATATATAACATGTCCAGACATGTCCTGTTCCAGGGGGTCAGCGTGTCTGTGTCTAACACTCGAATCCGCGTGTCTATCGTGTCCTGTGTCCCCGTGTCAGGTGACTTAGGTTGAGAGTTTCTGAGAATAATTATTCAATGATAGCAATGGCATAAGAATATTGTTTGAAAATCATTAGGAAGTAATTCTCTGGCAGAAAATTGTATTCGACTGCACTTGTCATAGAATTTCAACACAAGAGGAGTGAGATGATTATTCCTTCAAGTGTGGACATAGATTGTATAAATTTTAAGATGTAGCAATGATGGATTTGCAGGATGTGACATTGGCAAATTCACACAAGTCAGGCATAATGGAGATATTGATGTCAGTTCATTGTGGTATCAAAGGTATGGGCATTTAAGATTTTGACTTCTCTTCTAAGTAGGACAGTAGTTGGTCTACCTTCTATTCAAAAAGAGAAAGGGATGTGTGCAACAAATTGGCAAGGAAGCATCACAAGGAAGTCACTGATGCGTGTAGAAGGTAAAGAACAACTAAAGCATTGAAGCTTGTGAATGCAAAGATGTATGTTCCAGTAAATATGCCATCGCTAGAAGTGCCATGCATTTTTTGTTGCTTGATTATTTTTCACAGATGTGGATTTTCTTTCTCAAGGAAAATGCAGGGGCATTAGGAATATTCAAGAAATTTAGGGATGCAGTTGAAGACATTAAAGGGGTAGTCGTTCTACCTTTTTTATAAAATGGGCACCATTTTCGTGAAATAAGGAGGAAGAGTTTGTGGAGTTTTCAAACTTTTGCAAAAAGGGGGGAATCTAGAGGAAAACAATTGGTGGTGAAAGAAGCAAAAGAGCTATAAATATTAAAGATCAAAAAGAATATGTTGCAATACTAGGATCAAACAATGCATACAATAGTCTATTTGTTCAATTGAAGCCCCTATGGAGAAGTGAAAGGAATCATACTTGAGAAGAATGGTCAGGAAGAAAATCAAAGGTAAGCCACTTCAAAGTCCTTGGTTGAGCTACTGATAAGGTAGTTCCAAGCAAAAACAGTTGTGAATTTGATCCCACGGGTAGTAAATTGTTGTTTGTTTGCTATTCTATGCAAGTAAAAGGATATATTCTTTTGGAATTTGTATAATCATATCGTTGAAATAGGGTTTGACAATAGATGAAAAAACAGAGATCTGAATCATCTTACTTCAGCCTCAAAAATGGATGATGTTTGTTGCTTTGAAGCTGGAAAATCAACTACTCTTCAAAGAGAACATGGGCAGGGGGATAGGCACATATCATGGAATGTTGTGCAAGTTGCAAGGGATGCGAGAAACGAAAAATGGTGTTGGTGCCAGCCACGTGAATGCAAGCTTAGCAGGTTGGATGTAAATAGTGGTAAAAAGCAGTTCCAAAGGAATATTTTGGATGGCACTGCTTACAAGTTCCCAAATGTTTCAGAGGCCTGGTCATTCAAGATTGACATATTTTATTACCAAGGTGTAGAAAAGAGGCATTTATTAGACATAAAATCCTTAATTGCATTTGTGATAGGTCCACTCAATTTTTCAACCAACATTGACTCTAATCCTTCCTATGTGTCAATGGGAGGACAAGGGTTTGGTTAATTGGCATGTTCAACATCAGACATGCTAGTTACTTGTCATGCAGTGAGCATTATCTCTCAATTTGTAGCAGCTTCAAAAGCTGATTTTTGGAGTACAATTGAGGGGGGCATGTGGTGTATCCAGGAGGAATGAACATATGAGATTGTGTATAGCAAAATCGAATATTCCAGCAGGTTGACTTATATTATCGTCATATTTAGTTGTTAACCGATTGCACATTTGGGAGGTGAACTATCGACTTCTTTTAAAACACAATTGGTCCAGCTAAATTTGTATTTGGTAGAAGCATATGTTTTCCATGTGACCACTGTTGAAAATTTGGGTAGATATAGTCGGTATTTTCATTAACAAATAATAGAGACAATTTATATTTTTAACAAGTGAAACAGGAATTGTCGATTTTTTTGATTACTCGCGAGTTTAACTCTAATCTGCGGCTAAACGAGCAGAGTCAAATTGGCACGAGTCAAACTCGCGTTGACCGGGTTTGACTCATGGTCAACGCGATTTCAACTCGCGACTTGCGATTGGTAGCGATTTTTCCCGACAGATATGACTGAATTGGAATTTTTTTAGGGTTTTTTTACAAATGCACTCACCGTCTTTCACTCTCGTCGCATCACTATGAGTCGTCTTTCACTCTCACCCGCTTGCTGAACAATCACCGTGGAGCAGCACATCACAGTGATATCGACCATGGAGCAACGCATCACAGTTGGAGGCTAGAGCACAGCATCATCGTCGGCATCCCTGCGCGCGCCATTGCTCAACCATCCGTCAATTGCTGTGAACCCATGTCATCGTATTTGTTGTGGGCCATCCGTCGATTGATGTGAGCCATCCGGATTCACATCCGTCAATTGTTGTGAGCCATCCGGATTCGCATTTGCTGTGGACCATCTAGATTTCGTTGATTGCTCTCGAACGCTGTGAGTCGGAGCCCTCTCATCGTATTTGCTCGAAACTCTCATCGTTCTCATCGTATTTGCTCGAGAGTCAAACTTAGTATGAAATTTGAATAATGTTACTATGATATATCATATGCATTAAAAAATTATTATTAAAATTTAAAATGTTTTCCTGTATAAAATTTAAATATTAAATAGATATCAGATTCAGATTTTGAATATCTTTATTTCAGGATTAAATAGATATCTTTATTGAGTACTTGGCAGCAAGCTGCAAAACCCTCTCTCTTACTTATCTGCATTTTTAATTTTTAATTTTTTTTTGTCTTACAGGAGCCATAAATTAAACAAAAGCAGCAAAGCCACAACTTCAAATCTCAATTCTTCAATCTTAACAAAAGACATGTTAAATTTGGACAACTAGGTCCAAACTCCATCTTGTGATGCTCAGATGAAGATTCCAATATTTGTATTGGATTCCTCTTTCGGAGAGGTGTAAAATCGATATAAAATTGATTTTAATCTGATGAGCAGAACATTTATTTTGAATTTATTATTTATAATAAATTTAAGTGTAGGTCGGCCTTAAGGTTTTACACCCCCAACAGATGTGTCACACACCTCAATGATGGATATAAATACAATCAACGTTGGAGAGCTTTTCACTCATCTCATCCACACACTTCTCATTGGATACGAGCATCTAAGAAGCAGTTCTCACGTGGGAAAAGGACGAAGTAGCTGCAGCTGGAAAAAGGACGAAATTTCTGCAGTTAGGGTTTTTGGACGAAATTTTCTGCAGTTAGGGTTTCTGGGCAAGTTTGACCAGCGTTGACTTTGGTCAATGCATGGTCCGTTTGAGCTGAAATTTTGTGGAGAGTTCGATTTTTGAAGGCCGTACTCATTGGCACAAAAATCGAGGTCAAAAGGTTGACCAAAGTTGGAGCTACGTTGACTTTATTGTTGCTGCCCTGCGTTGACTTTTTCTGGACTGCATTGACTTTTCTGGGATTGACTTTGAGTTGACTGGGTGATTGATTTGAGGACTGTTGTGACACATTCTGGGTTGGCCGACCAAGAAGACTTTGCTGGTTGAAGCATCCTGTTGACCGCCGTAACGCACCAACACATTCTCCTGTTTCTGGTTTGTCTTCTATAGATCCACTGGTATGTTCTATCAGCATTTTACTTAACTATTTATGTGATTGCTGTTATAAAAGTAAAATTGCATCAAGCATAGAACATCTATAAAAAATTACAAGACACAATTTAAACACAAGTCCAAAACAACTACAATGTAGAGGGAGAAGGACTTTGCTTGGGCTTATTGTGACAAGATTTCAGGAGACCCCAAGCTCCATTGTAAATTTTGCAAAGCGAAATGTAGTGGAGGCATTTATAGATTCAAGTACCACCTTGCATAGATACCCAGCCATGATATAGGTCTCTGCAAATATGTTGACGAAAATGTCAAACACCAAGCAACCTTGGCCATTGATATGTTGAGTCAGCATAATTCCAAGAAAGCAAAGAAAAATAAAGAAATAGGAACCCTTGGAGTTGATGAATTTTCTTCCAATGCCCCCTTGTCATCTCGCTATGTTGAATCCTCAATGCCATTCCCAAGTTTCCTACACATTCCTCCAAGTCCAGGACAAACTCAAGGCCAAAAGAATCCTCCTGCATTCAACACTGGAGGTGGAAACATAAACACTTTTTTTGCTCCCCGCACAAAACCCAGTTCCCAACCTACCTTGGATGCAACTGGTTGGAAAAAAAAAATACATAGTCAAGCAAGGAGGGCCATTGCTAATTGTTGGTACTATTCTAACATACCTTTCCACTGTGCCAAAAGTCCTTATTGGCAAGCTATGATTGATGCAGTTGTTGTTGTAGGTCTAGGGTTCAAAGCCCCTACATCAGAGAGCTTTAGGACATATTTGTTGTTAGAGAGTGTTGAAGATGTCATGCTTGTCCTATCTGAGTTTCATTCATCATGGGTAGAAATAGGGTGCACCATCACAAGTGATGGATGGACAAATCAGAGGAATAGAACTTTAATAAATTTCCTTGTATCTTGTCCAGCAGGCACAATGTTTCTCAAATCAGTGGATGCATTAGACAAGGTTAAGACTACCCAACTTATTTGTGAAATGATGGAGGAGGTCGTTCAAGAAGTGGGAGAAGAACATGTTGTACAAACTGTCACCGACAATGCAGCTAATTATATCGCTGTTGGTAGACTTTTTGAGATTAGGCACCCCACTATTTTTTGGACCTCTTGTGCTGCCCATTGCATAGATTTAATGCTTAAGGACATTGGTAAGCTTCACTAGATACATGAGGTGGTGGAGAAGGCAAAATCCATAACCAAATACCTATACAACCACACTATTGTCCTAACCACCATGAGAAAATACACTGAAGGTAAAGAAATTGTTCGACCTGCAATCACTAGATTTGCAACAAATTTCATATCTTTGCAATCAGAGGTTGAGCAAAAGATAAATTTGAAGAGGATGTTCTAGGGACTTGAGTGGATGGCATCTAAACATTCCAAGACCCTTGAAAACATTGAAATTGTTGCACTTGTGTTTAATGACGGTTTCTAGAAAGATGTCGAAGAGATTATTGTTATGACGGAGTCCCTTGTTAAGAGTACTCAGGTAATTCAAGTCTTTTAACTTTTTCATTTTTAAAATTTCATTTCAAGCTTCTTTTTATTTTCATTGATTCACATTTCTTTAAATTTGAAAGCTTGAACTTTCAGGATGGTTGATGGTGACAAACCCGCTATGGGTTACATTTATGAGGCAATGGATCTCGCAAAGGAGGCCATCAAAAGAAGGTATGGGGATGAGGCGGCAAATTATATGCCTCTTTGGGACATTATTGATGCACGTTGGGATAGGCAATTGCATTCCCCCTTGCATGTTGTTGGGTACATCTTAAACCCACAGTATTTTTATGATAATGAGCAAATTTAACGAGGATGGGGAGGTTGTCAGAGGACTTATGACATGCATTGAAAGGTGCTTCCCTGAGCCAGAATTTCAAAGTCGTGTCTTTTCCCAACTACAAGATTATAGGGCGTCAGCTAAATTATTTGCCTATACCAGTGCTATACGAGAAAGGTCCAAGATGTTGCCAAGACCCTTTGAAGCTTGAAGGCTTCATCAATTCATTAAATTTGTTCAAACTTTATTTTGTCTTTTACAGTTTTTACTATTTAGTATTTTAGTACTTCTACTCACGATGACACGAACCCTTGCCACTTGCTAGGTCTTTGGTGGCAAATCTTTGGTAGTGATACACCAGATTTGAAGAGATTCACCATTCGACTCTTAAACCAAGCATGCAGTGCTTCAGGTTGTGAGCGCAACTGGAGCATTTTTGACAAAATACATTCTAAGAAGCGCAACCGATTGACACAAAAGCTCTTAAATGACCTTGTATTTGTCCATTACAATCTACAACTTCGCAACAAGCAAATACTAGGTGAGAGCCTGAATTTGAAGGTTTCATAATCTGATTTGCACTTTAAAGTTCAAAATTCAAAATTTAATTCACATTTCAATGTCTCATGATAATGATAGGTTTGGATCATTCACCAATCAACCTTGAAGAGATAGATCTACAAACTACAAATGCAGCAAATTGGGTCCAATTAGAGGAGGTTCCTCTTTCAAGCTTACATGACCTGGAGAACTTTGAGAGTCAAGCAAGCAAAAGAGTGGGAGGAATCACTTCTAGTTCTCACTCTTAAGAGTCTTAGACTCTTAGTTACTGATTTTTTACTGATTAGTATGCGGTTTTTTGTAAACTTTTAGCAGCAGACGCTTCTGGTTTTATGTAGTCACTGGTTAGGAGTCAAGACTCAGTGCTTTGGATCATGTTTCGACTCATAACATATATGAGATACTTATTCATTTATGATATTTTGGACATCTATTGATAATATGCATTGTTTGGATATGCCTTTATGGAATATCAATGGAAAATGTTTTTTTTTAATTCAATATATGTGTATATTTTTATTTATTGAATTCATCGATTTTTTCCCAATCCGATTAAAACTCTTCACTTTTTTACCTAGCCAATTTATTGCCGATTTCGAGTCTGGTAACATTGTTTTTAACTTTGACCAAGTCAGCCTCACGAAGGACAAGTCAGCTCACATGTGTCAAAAGGCACCTCCTCAACCACATATAAATAAGGCGTTGTTGGAACTCATTTTAGCATCTCATTAACACACAATTCAACTTGAAAATCATATAGGCTAATCCACACGTGTGAAGGAGTAAAGGAGACATTTCATACCAGCGTTGGCCAGCTTCTTTTTATCTGTTTTGACTTTCTTTAACTTGCATTTACAAGGGCTATTTTGGATCTATTTGACCGAGGGTTTGACTGTGCTTGGAGGTTGAAGATTGCAGGAGGTTTGTTGACTTGACTTGACTGAGATTTTACCTCTATTCTGGACTGTTGATCGCAGGATGACCACATGTCAACTCTCTCTCCTTTGACCGATAATTTCAGGGACAGTTTGACTGAGGCCTTAATTGAATTTCAGCCTCTTGTTCAAAGCTTCCACGAGCCGAAATTCAGCCCTACTATTGCAGATCAGACTTTAACCAAATATCAACTTCCTCTCTTTTTGTTGACTGGTTTGACTAGGTATTTGTTGAGGTCAGATTTGGAATCTTGTTGGAATATTCTGATGTACTATTGATGAATAAGAACCCTGTCATAAGGAAAGATTCGTTGGGATTTCCCCTAGTGGGTTTTTCCCTCACTTGAAGCCTAATTTCTAGTGTCTCTTGTTTACTGTTCATTGTGATCTTTATTGCTCTATTGATGAAATTGAATGGTTGAAGTTTTTCATGTATAACAGTTTAATGATTGGAATGCTAGAAGAAGTCTAATTATATCAATGGAAGTAGTTATCAATTTTGAAAATCTATACTAGTCTTGATTGCACTAGAAAATCAACAACCAGTAAGTGAGGTTCATGTTGATTTCTGGTAGCATCAGATGTGCTCTAAGTTTCATATTTTGCAAGGAGGCTTAGACACATCTATTCCAAAGAACCCCAAAAGCGTTTTGGGAAATTTCACCCAGATTGTGTTTTATTAAAATAATTAATTATTTTTAATGGGAGCCTAAAGTTTAAACTTAAGGAATTAAAATAATTAAAGGGTATTAATAAAATAAGGTGTGAATCTTCTAGAAAAATGACGAAGATCAAGTCAAGTTAATCTTAGTCGTTGATTAGCGATTTAATCTCGGATGTTGAAGTATCAACAAGAAGATTATAAGAAGGACTTGCATTTGGAAATATATACCTAGAAGATACTCAATTACCCAAGAAGATTGATTTTCTCACTGGTTGAAATTCAGCAAGAAAAAATCAAATCAGAGGGAGAGTTGTAGGTTGGAGAGAGAGGGCATCAACAAGAGCTGAGATTGCAAGATCATACCGAAGGGAGCAGCACAAAGGTTGTGACGCAGTGATAGGGACAGTACAGAGGTTGTGATGTTGGGACTGCGCAGAGGCTGTGATGTTGGGACTGTGCAAAGTCTGATGCTGGGACTACGCAAAGAAGCTACAGGGCCTCTCCAGGGTCAGAATTTCACTATGGAGCGTGTGAGAAAATTGTTTGTATATTTCTCACAGATATTCCTCTTTTATTCTGCTGGTTATATTTTGTACAAGAGATTCGCTTCAGAATAATAAAGAAACCCTCATTTGCTGCACCGATTTTCCCACATTGGGTTTTTCTGGGGACGATTGTCCATAAATAACTGTGTCATTGTGATTGTACTTGTGCTAGTACCTTGCATTTACTTTCCGTAGAATTTTTAACTATGAAGACTGCAGTGCATTTCATTTTGATATTTACCATAGCACGCAATAAATAATTTTTTCAGCTAAATTACAAATAGAAGAAATCTAATCAGTTGCTGCAATAGGACTTCAGGTAGCGGAATCTTCACATGTTATCAGAGCAGAGAAAACAAATCCAAAAGAGTCAGCGTTGAACAGAAGAGGGAGATCAGGATACTGCGTAGGCAATAAATCGAATCCCCAAAGGGATTGCACAGTCCAGTCCAGGAGGGCAAATTTTCATGGAAAAATCTCTCTCTTAGTGAGTTGACAAAAAGAAAGATTTCTGGATCGAAATTTTCTAGTGATAGAGGGAGCAGCACAAAGCAGTCTTCAAGTGGGACGCAATTTTTGCTTGGCAGCAAAAGCGTCAGAAATCGAAGGAAAAATAGCACAGATAAGTATGGAAAATCTAGATGTCTCTAAATTATCTTCTAGATTGGAAGAAGACTTTGCATGCTTGTCAAGTTCAACGTCTACAAGTGTTTGGTACACTGATAGTGGGGCTTCAGCCCACATGACTGGAGTACAAGAATATTTCTCAAGCTATTAGGAAGAGCAGATGGACTTCTAGATCACTATGGGAAACATAATGAAATGCACTCCGGCAGGGAGAGGCACCATGGCATTTCAGACGGAGGCAAGAACCAGTATCAAAGCCACTAATGTGCTACATGTGCCTAGGTTAGGAATGAATCTGATTTTAGTATCCCAGCTACAGGACAAGGGATACGATGTATACTTCATTGGAAAGAAATTATACGGCAAACATCCAAGCTGGAAGAAAATGAGACAAAATGGAGCTTGAAGCAATAGACTATACATATTGCAACTAAAGTCTCCAATGGCACTAATAGGCAACAATCTTGATGGTGAAAAGGATCTGAATGAATTATGGCACAGGTGAATGGGACACTTGCACCACAGAGCACTAAGGATGCTCAAAGAGACTATCACTGGAGTTTTAGTCCTCAGTACCAAGCATGCTGACATATGCAGAGGTTGCACAATAGGAAAGTACGCTAAGGCAACTATACCCCGAAGTGACAACAGAGCAGAAGGCGTATTAGGATTGATACACTCAGACATTTGTGGCCCAACGTCCACTAGAGCTCCTAGTGATGGCGAATACTTTATCACCTTCATTAATGATTACTCCAGAAAAACCTAGATCTACTTCCTAAAGACCAAGGATGAGGTCTTTGATCGGTTCAGAGAATTTAAAGCTTCAAGTGCGAAGGCCCTACCGAGCAGGGTTTCAATATTAGGAATTTGGCTTCTGTGATCCATAAATTGTGTATAAAATCTTTTGGTGAAAATCACATTCAAGCAGATTTCGTCGACACATTTCGAACCAGCAAGTGTGGTTCATTATTAGGACAAGATGAGAAATCTAATCTAGGACCCAGTTTAAATAGATAAGGAAGCTCCAACTAGCCGTTGTAGAATAACGGCTAGTTTGACTAGAATAAGAAATTTAATAAAACAAAAAAACAGTTGTATTATTATTATTATTATTTTATTTATTTATTATTTGTTTAATAAATAAAAAATTTGAATATAATATAATATTTATATATTCTTAATTAATAATAATCTAAAATAATAAGATTTATGATTTTCGAAAAGGGGTCGCTCAACCTTAGCGAGGATGATGGGTGGAGTGTTAGCAAATGTTGGATCCCTGCCCTTCATTCTTAGTTAGTGGTTTTCTTCCCTTCGGTTCTCCCTCGTGTCTTTTCCTATCCTCTGGTCCCCGGTTTATTTCTCCTTTTCTGTTTTTTATTAATTTATATTATTATTATTATTATTATTATTATTATTATTTATTTATTTATCTTTATTATTATTATATATTTATTTATTATTATTATTATTTATTTAGTTATTTTTTTATTTTTTTATTTTTTATTTTTTATTTTTATTTTTTTTACCTATTAAATATTGTAAATAAGTATTTATTAAAATCATAAATCTTATTATTTTAGATTATTATTAATTAAGAATATATAAATATTATATTATATTCAAATCTTTTAATTATTAAACAAATAATAAATAAATAAAATAATAATAATAATAATAATAATACAACTGTTTTTTTGTTTTATTAAATTTCTTATTCCAGTCAAACTAGTTGTTATTCTACAACGGCTAGTTGTTTCTTCTTTATCTATTTAAACTAGGTCCTAGATCAGATTTCTCATCTTGTCTTGATGATGAACCACACTTGCTGGTTCGAAAAGCGTCGACAAAATCTACTTGAATGTGATTTTCACCGATTATTCTACAACGGCTAGTTGTTTCTTCTTTATCTATTTAAACTAGGTCCTAGATCAGATTTCACATCTTGTCTTGATGATGAACCACACTTGCTGGTTCGAAAAGCGTCGACAAAATCTACTTGAATGTGATTTTCACCGAAAGATTTTATACACAGTTTTAAGCTCTTGTGGAGAACATGACAGGGAAAAAGATAAAGGTATTGCGCTCAGATAACAAAGGAGAATATACGGACAAAGAATTCACAGATTTTTGCGCAAAGGAGGGCATCAAAAGAGAGTGGACAGCTCCATCCAATCCACAGCAGAATGGAGTAGCGGAGCGGAAAAATAGAACTATTATTTGCGGAGCAATGGCTATGTTATATGACCTAGACTTGCCTAGATTCTTATGGGAAAAGGCATGTAACAGAGCGGTGTATATTCAGAATAGAACCTATCACAGAGCATTGGGGAAGAAAACGCCTGAAGGAGTCTTCACAGGGAGAAAGTCGGAAGTAAGCCACCTCAGGATATTCGGAATTCTAGCATACTGTCACATTCCAGATGAGAAGCGTAGTAAACTGGATTGGATTGCAGAAAAGGGGTATCTTGTAGGATATAGCAAGGCCTCAAAAGCATACAAAATCTAATTGTAGAAAGGTGAGATGCAAAGTTCATGGAAGATAGAGCTTTCAGGAAATCTCATGAGATGTTAGCAGAAGATCAATCAACAGATGTTCCTTTTGTCCAAAAGCAGTAGGGACAACAGGGAGGACAGACACCAGGATCAAGTACAATGACCAGTACCAGCATTTCCTCAGCAGGAGAAGATTTTGGAAATTCTTAGCATATGGAACAACGGGAACAGGAGAAGGAATTGAGAGAGCTTCCTACCACCAGTGGTAGAACCAATACGGGAGGTACAGCAGACACTAAGGGACATAGAGGAGTTCATTGGAGCTCCCAGGACCGACAAAAGGCAACGTAGGCAACCTGACAAATACCAAGCCTTGGTAGCACAGGTAGAATAACCTTCCAGTTTTCGGGGATTCGTACAACACCAAGTATGGGTGGATGCCATGGTAGAAGAGTACAGTTCTATCATGACAAATGATGTCTGCGAAGTTGTACCTAGACCTGAGGATAGATCAGTTGTAGGATCAAGATGGATCTACAAGATCAAGTACGTTGCAGATGGTAGCTTGGAGAATTACAAGGCCAAGTTCGTGGCAAAGGGTTATGCGCAGAAGGAAGGAATTGACTATGAGGAGACCTTCGCCCCTGTAGCCAGATATACCTCCATCAGATCTGTCATATCCCTAGAAACTCAGATGGGATGGGAGATTCACTAGGTGGATGTTAAGACAACATTCTTGAATGGGGTGATAGAAGAGGAGGTGTACATGGAACAGCTTGAAGGCTTCAAGACCCATGAGAAGAGAACTCATGTATGCAGATTGAAGAAAGCAATGTATGGGCTCAAGCAAGCACCCAGAACATGGTATGGTCGGATTGATAGCTACTTGCAGCAGTTGGGATTCGTCAAGAGTGATGCGGATCCCAATCTCTACTATTTGATGGTGGAGAATGAACCACTAATTCCAGTATTATATGTAGATGATTTGTTTCTTACAGGATCATCCAGGCTTATAAAGGATTGCAAGAAGAATCTTGAAGCAGAACTCGACATGAAGGATATGGGGTCGATGCACTATTTTCTAGGGTTGGAAGTTTGGCTGAAAAATGGAGAGATCTTCCTTGGGCAAGGAAGATATGCTACGGAAGTTCTAAAGAGATTCAAAATGCAGGATTGTCGACCCATGGCAACGCTTATGATCACCAACTGGAAGAAAATAGATGCATTAGGGAACATGGAAGTAGACCCCACCTTTTACAGACAGCTTATTGTGTCACTCATGTATCTGGTCAACACCAGGCCAGACATTTGTTTTGTTGTCAACACCCTTAGTCATTTCATGGTGGAACCGAAAAGGGTACATTGGGCAGCAACTAGGCACATTCTCATATATGTGCATGGAACAGTCGGATATGGGTTCATCGATGCAAATTGGGCAGGGAGTTCAACAGACCGAAAAAGTACCTTCGAGTATTGTTTCAGTGTTGAATCAGGAATGATCTCTTGGTGAAGCAGGAAGCAGAAGTTGGTAGCTTTGAGCTCAACAGAATATATGGCAGCTAGCACAGCAACGTGCGAAGCCATATGGCTTAGGAAGCTGCTTGTGAGCTTGTTCAGGAAGAGGATGGAAGCGACCAGTGTTTAATGTGATAATCAGAGTTGTATGATATCAAACTCTCTGGGAATCCAGTATTTCATGATCGGTCGAAACACATAGATATCATATGTCACTTTATCAGAGACTGTGTTCAGCATGGGGTAGTACAGTTGCCATATGTCGCCACATGAGATCAAGTAGCAAACGTACTCACAAAGGCTCTAGGAAGAGCTAAGTTCATTTAGTTCGGGGAGCAGATGGTATGGTTGAGAACCTGTTTCAGTAGCAGAATCAGATGGGTCCTCAGTTACAGCAGCAGCAGATAATAGAGAGTTGCAGTGCAGTAGCAGTTGGCAGCAATACGCAGGGTCAACAATAGCACAAATGCACCAGCACAGTAGTTGGTGGGCAGCAGTGTCAGACATCAGCAGCGCAAAGGGAGATGTTACAAAATCAGTGTAGTGCTTCAGCAGGATGCAGTACTAGAGCACATTCCTCGCTAAGAGGGAGTGTTGATTTCTGGTAGCATCGGATGTCCTCTAAGTCTCAAATTTTGCAGGGAGGCTTAGACACATGTATTCCAAAGAACTGAGAAAGCGTTTTGGGAAATTCCACCCAAATTTTTTTTATTAAAATAAGTAATTATTTTTAATGGAAGCTTAATTTGAAACTTAGGGAATTAAAATAATTAAAGGGTATTAATAAAACAGGGTGTGAATCTTCTAGAAAAGACAGAGATCAAGTCAAGTTAATCTTAGTCGTTGATTAGTGATTTAATCTCGGTCATTGAAGTCTCAACGAAAAGATTATAAAGACTTGATGGGCATTTGCAAAGATATACCGGGCACATACTTAGTTACCCAAGAAGATCGATTTTCTCATTGGCTGAAGTTCGGCAAGATAAAATCGAATAAGAGGGAGAGTTGTAGGTTGGAGAGAGGGCATCAGCAAGAGTTGAGAGTGCAGGATCAAACTGGAGGAAGCAGCTCAGAGGAGTGACAGTGCAGAGGTTGTGACACAGTGACAGGGACAGTGCAGAGGCTGTGACGTTGGGACTGCGCAGTCACTGCGTAGAGGTTGACGCAGTGAGATGTAGAGAAACTATATGGCTTCTCCAAGGTCAGAATTTCACTGTGGAGCGTGTGAGAAAATTATTTGTAAATTCCTCTTCTATTCTGCTAGTTATATTTTGTACAAGAGATTTTGTTGAAGAATAATAAAGAAACCCTCAACTGCTGCACCAGTTTTCCCACATTGGGTTTTTTCGGGGATAATTGTCATTGTGATTGTAATTGTGCTAGTATTTTTCCTTGCATTTACTTTCTGCAGAATTTTTAATTGTGAAGACTGCAGTGTATTTCATTTTGATATTTGTCGTAGTACACGATAAATAATTTGTTAAGCTAAATTACAAATAGAAGAAACCTATTTAGTTGTTGTTGTGGGATACTAGGTAGCAGAATTTTCACAGTTCATAAAGTTAACAGGTTTCTAATAGTAAAATCATTATGCTTATTGTGTGATTGTATAATAGAATCACTTTGGGCATAATGTAGTAGTGGATCGTATGTCATAAATAAGATTAAGAGTCAAGACATATTAAGTGTGATTAGTGTTTTGACACGATGATGGTTGTACAAGACATATTATTGCTCCTCAACCACATTATTACATATTGAATAATAACAAATACACTCTCTTTCTCTCTTAACTATACTCTATGTATGTATGTAATTTAATAGGGAAGCGACTACCTAGTGCACAGTTTGAATCTAGACCTCGTGCAAAATACTGTTTTGAATCCCAACATCTAACACCAAACTTGTGCTTCTTTAAGTAGTTGCACTATGCAGGTATAGGTGCAGGTCTATTATAAAAGGGTTCATTGATCAATCAAATATCTTTGATTTGCTGAAAAATAAGCACTTAAATGAAAATAAATTAGTTCACTTTTTCTTGAGGAACCTGTGATTTCTCAAGATTCCTGATACAACTTCTACAATCTATGTCTGTATCACTGTTGCCCACTTTTGAGGAACCTCATATGGTAACTTCCATAATCGGTTAGTTCAAATAATTTCCTAAAAGGTCTCATTGGCCTAAACCACCTTTTGAATAGGGTGAAGAGTTTCTTCTCGACAAAGTTGTCAGACTCACACTCTAGAAAGACTCGGGTGGCTAAGGACTTGGCAAAACATGGTTCAAGGCACAATAAAACTCTGGAAATACCAAAAAAAGTTATAATATAGTAAATGTTGTATAAAAATATCTTTTAACACTTCCAACCTATACAAGTTATAGAACCATCATTTGTACACAAGTTCATAAGATCATAAAATAAAATACAATAATACAACATTTCACAAAAGATATTTGTGTATGAACTTCCCAACTATGTTTGACGCCTCAAATTTGTCTGCAGGAACTTCATGTGCATGCTATGTCAGACTCACGAGTCTAGCCCCCAGTCTCGCAAGTCTAGCCTCCAAGCTCACGAGTCTTGGCAAGTGGGAAAAGTTTGAACAAGTTCAGCCAAGTCCTGGGTACTTAGTACAAGTCAAGTTCAGCCAAGTCCTGAGTACTCAGTACAAGTAAAAGCCAAGTACTCAGTGGGAAAAATCTGAACAATTATAAGCCAAGCACTCAGCTCAGCTGAGACGCTAGAAGACTTGGAGGGACTTAAAAGGCTCCCTCAAGTCAAGCTTCCATGCTTCTCATAATCTTCCAATGGGATGGAGTGTTTTTTCTCATAATTCTGTACATTTAAAAATTAATTCACATATCATAGATGAAGTTTTCTCTAAAATGATCCACATCAATCGATGACATAATTGTCCTAGGCCTTTTCCTTGACCATGAAGTTTTCTCTAAAATGATCCACATCAATCGATGACATAATTGTCCTAGGCCTTTTCCTTGACCAAAACAAACTCCCTTCCACCTTCTGATCAGAGAGGCACTTTCATAGCTTTCAGTAGCCTCGTCTTATCCTCGATTTACCATAAGCCTTTGTCCCTAAATGTTCAAAATTATGATTTTCACTAAAACCATAACAAATCAAACTCACAGGCAAGGATATTTTTCTTTTAAATTGCTTCATATATTCCCTCTTAAATTTGTATAGATTTACATCAAGAATATTACATCAAGAAGCCAAAGAGTCGTCATACAAGATACCCTTCCTACATAAGCAAGGTGAGCTAACATGTCTGCTTTGGCTCCAACTTCAAGCGTATCTCCATGGCTCCTCACAGCCAATACTTATGTGTGCACTGTAAACCAACTCTCCTTGTGCTTAAGTTGCATGATATGGTGAAACAGAAATGCATATCTAAAAAGGAAACATGCTGGAAAAGTGACCCTTAAAAATTAGGCGGGGAAACACTATATATATGTGTGTTTGTGTGTGTGTGTGTGTGTGTAGAAAGTGCTATCTCAGAAAATTACATTAAATCTTTGAAAGAAAGCATTTCAGTCTTAAGTTTAAACACTATGATTTAGAATAGAGATTCATGATTTGAAAGAAACCTTTTATTTCTAAAGGCTTCTATAGACCTCCAAAAAATATTACTCCCTAATCACTAAACAAATAATTTTAGTAGGTCCCAGGCCAAAAAATTGGCCACACAAGTGTGTCATATGGCCCTACATGTGTCGTGCAGATGCCGACACATGGTGTATGGTGCCTGAAATGCATTTCAGAGTTTCCATACCAAAACGCAATTGGTACGTGGGAGGGGTCAACATTTCCCGAAACATAGCCTTGTGGGAAAAATTCTTCCAGATGTTGGCATGAACTACAACAAGCAATAATGGACAAATGATGTGAAATCTCTCGGGCTCCAAAAGTTTTCTTTCACATCTTTCTAACTGCTCTTTTCCCACATTCCAATAACTTATGAAAAACATTTTCATTCTTCTGGTTATACCTAACACTCAGTCTTAACCCTTGCCTCGTATGCAGCTATCAACTTAGGCTTCAGAAACCCTTTTGAAAAAATTGAAAAATATGACCCATATTTATACTAGTATAGAAGGAAGCAGCAGTTGATTATATACAATAGCACTTATGTCAGCCCTCCTTAGAAAGTACTTTCATAAAAGCCGACTCCTAAGACCTGAAAATGAAAATCTATGTTGCACGGGTTCCCGCACCCAGGGGTAGGGTTCTCGCACCCGCACTGGGTTCCCGTCCCCACGTACGGGTGCTGGGACGGGTTCTTCTGAGAAGAACCCTGAAGAACCCGGTTCTTCCAACACAAAATCAGGGTGCTTTTGAAGAAGAACCCCGAAATGGGTACTTTTAGGGTTCTTCGGGGTTCTTTTAGGGTTCTTTGGGGACGAAGAACCCCGAAAACGGGTGCTTTTCGAGTTCTTCGTGGCAAGTTAGGTTAAATTTTTTTTATTTTTTTCTAAATTTTTTTAATTAAAATTTAATTTTTTTATTAAAATTAAAATTAAATAATATTTTACTATTCAGACTACTAAAGTTAATGCGATTTTTTTTTTTTGGTTAATTTTTAAAAATTAAATAATGAAATTATGAACATTGAACATTGAAAACTTAAAATTTAAATTTAAAAGTTTAAAATTAAAATTTAAAAAACTAAAGTTAAAACATAAAAATTAAAATTAAAAACAAAGTTGTAGTTCATGACAGAAAAAGTTCTTAGTAAGGCCAGGTCCTATTACGAGATACTAGATCAAGCTTATGGAAGGTTGCATTTTACAAAGCAAGAATATCGAAGGAGCAGTGCCTGCTCCAAATGCAGTCCTGGCCACAAATGAATACAGTATTAAATAACGTTCACTATAACAGAATAGCTCTCAGTTTATGTGGTACAGCAGATTTTTAAAGTGCTTATTTCAGAAGAATTTAGATGGATAAAAATAATTAGTAACCAATTAATTTTGTCCTTACTACAATGTGCTCTATTGCGAACTTTAGTATCTGTGATTTTGTGTGCTAAATGGGCATAGCTTTTCCCCATAAACTCAATTTTTGTCGAATGATATTTATCATTTTATGTAAACTTTTAGGATATAAAATATAAAAAATATAAAAATATAACTTAAATGGAAAACTTGAAAGATATAAAAAAACCACATATGTATGTGTTTAGTCAATTAGGGTTATCTTGGGTGGTTGGGTGAAATGGTTGTTATCTTCCCAACCCAGGTTCAAATCCTTGGATAATGCCTTGATAATTATTGTTGTAATGGCTCTGTGCTATGAATATTGTTATATTGGATTTGAGCCTTGTGAACTGTCAAGTGAGTTCACCTGTGAGCTGGCCTGATACCAGAAACCTGATTTTGCCTATTTGTGTATCAATGTATCATTATGTGAATGTTGATTCTTGAATCTTGAATGTTCAATGATGTGCATGTTTAAATCTTTGAAGTTTAAACTTTAATTTTTAAATCAAAAATATTTTATTTTTCTTGTTTTATAGAAATTCACATATATAAATTATAAATTTATATAATATAATATATATATAGTATATACCCCCAACGCACCCATGCACCCTGTTTCAAAAAGTGCCGTCCCCGTCCCCGCACCCACGTTTCCTGGCAACATAGGAAAATTGGAATGTGAAGGGTTCAAAGATATGGAAGCTCTGCAAGGGAGTTGCCCCCCTGATTCTTGATCATCTAGGATGGAAAGCTGGAAATAGGAAAAGGATCCAGTTATGGAAAGCGATCATTTACATATGAAATAGCTTTTGAATCAAAACCCCAAAATGCATGAATTGGCAGACTGGATGAAAGCCCATCAGCTAGTTTATATTGCCGACCTTTCAACCTGGGATGATAATGGTCATTGGAGAGTCTGGGTGTGTCCAGTTGTTCCAGAACATCTTTTGTTTGAATGGAGTATGATTAAACAAGCTTTAAAAGGATGCGCTCCTATCAGCACTAAACTGGTAGATGAAAGAACTTGGAGAGCCTCCTTTAACCTCTCATACTAAATGAAAACAGGATATGATATGTTGCTTCACAACCGAGGAGTTTGTCTTCTGTGGGACTGTGGAAGTCTATTTGGAACACTGATGGATTGCCCAAGGTTAACATTTTTTGTTGGGAGCTTGTTCTGGGAAAAATCCTCACAGCATAAAACGTAAATAAAAGAAAAATTCAAGGTCCATCAAGATGTGTCCTGTGTAAAGAGAAGGAAGAGTCAATTGATCATCTTTTCAAGATCTGCAATTATGCTCTCTCTGTTTGGAAGAAATATTCAGTGAAGTAATAGAGATGGACACTTGCCCAGCGTCTTGGGAAGAGATGTTTACAAGCTGGATTCAGAAAATTCTGTGGAAATGTCCAAAAGACACAACAGTCGCTCAGTATTGGAGCATCCTCCCTAAATATACCTGCCGGCTAATCTGGATAGCTCGTAACAAGGCAATTTTTCAGAATAAAGAGGTCAAATTCAGCATTACAGCTGCCAAATCAAAACAGTTAGCATTAGAAGCAATTACTGCAAAGGGATTTGTTCCAGCTGACCTCTTATTCATTCCAGAAACAGATAGGAATTGGTGCAAATTAGATCTCCCTCCCCCTCAAGCTGATCGATGTTTGAAACCTATTTTCAGTCGTAACTGGAAGCTGTGAATGGACGACATTGAATTAAAAAATTGGAGGAAAGGAAATTGTTTCTTCTCTCTGTTTTTCAATGGGGCATCGAAAGGAAATCCAAGACATGCAGGAGGAGGTACGGTTTTTATTGATCCCAATGAAGACGAAGAAATAAAATATGCATGGGGGCTCTGGGTCTCTAGAAATAATGAAGCGGACTTTTTAGCTCTCTTCCATGGCCTGTGACTGGCCAGGGAAAGAGAAATTAAAAATTGGTAGTCATAGGCAGCTCTCTCTTGGTCATACAACAACTGAACAAGGCAAAGCTCTGCTTGGATCGTCCCGGAGACTCTCTGCAATGCCGAATCATCAATCAGTTGGAAACATTTGAAGAAATTGATCTATTTCATGTTCTAAGAGCTCACAATAAAAAGGCAGATGAACTGGCAAATGTGGGTGCACCGCTGCCCCAAGGAAATCTGTTGGTTAATAGGAATTTTTTGGGCAACTTTCCCGTTCCTTGACTTGGGATGTTCTCGGTCTCAACCTGGTGGCTCAGCGCGTTGCCTCTAGCTGAGTATTCTTGTCAGCAGGGACCTCCCTCGTTTCTTGCTGTAGTTATAGAGTGCTGCGCAGCAGTAGGTGGATCTCTGTCCAGCAAAGAAGATGGAACCGGTTTCCAGCCTCATTTTACCCTTTGAATGAATTGCAAATATGTAATGTTGGGCAGTATTTTCTGGAGGATTTATAAATTCAGCCAAAGCAGAATTATACAGATCAGCAGAAAGGCAAGAATGAAGAAAAGAGATGTAACAGTAATAGGAATAGGAGAGGTAGCAACTGAGCTCTCTTGTAAAAGGTTCCGGCTGTGAAAAATCCTAAATTTGGATTCCTACTGCAACAAATCTGAATTACTTCTCCTATTATTTTCCATAATTATTTCATTACAGTGAAATATCGAAGTAATTACTGAAGCAGTCTACACAAATAATGATGCGGAATAAATCTAAGTGTTGAAACAAACTGAACAAAATACAATGAAAATCATCCACATTTGACACAGTTATTTTTGGACTAAGTCCCCGGAAAAACCCAACTTGGGAAAACCGATGCAGCAGATCCGAGAGTTTTTTATTATTACGCAGCAGAATCTTGAGTACAACTAGGATGCCAATGTCCGGCTCACCCTTTAGAGAAAATCTCGGCAACAGAAGAAATGTGAGATATACCTCACTCTGCAAGTCCCCGGCTGATCCGGAGCAGCGCTAGTGAAGCCCCTCTTTGCCTCTATGTGATGCCTACGCTGCTACTGCATAAGCCTGCGTGGGCAAGCTAAGGAACTGCGTCACCTCCTTCTCTGCAACGATCAAGCTGATCTGGAACTAAGTTTTGGTCCTCCTGGCTCAGAAACCACAGCTTCCAACTATCTTAGGACTGAATCTAGAAGGCACTGCATCACTTCTGTGTGATCCCCTTCAAGGACTGCGCCACCCCTCCAGATGACTCCATTGCCTCTACTGCATCATTGCTGCCTCTCTCTGAAATGTACTCCTGGTCCTCCTGACCAGCCACTGCATCTGCCCCTCTTTGGAACTGATCACTAGATCGAAATCACTTAGCCAGCCCTGCCCTAGTGATTCGATCTTGATCAAAAGTTGTCTCTCTCACAAGCTCGAAAATGCCAAATGCTCAGTGTGTTTTCCATAGGCCCCTCACCCTCCTTATAATCTTTTGTTGAGCCTTCAACGGCCAAGATTAAAACATAATCAAGGGCTAAGATTAACTGGGAGTTGATCCATGACTTTATCTAGAAGATTCACACTTAGTTTAATTAATACCCTTTAATTAATCAGTTTCCCTAAGCTTAGACTTGGGAAAACATTAAAACACGATTAATTAATTTAATTAAACCATCTCTAAGTGAAATTTTCCAAAATCTGGGTATTATGGAATACATGTGTCTTAGCCTATATACAAAATTACAAGGCTAGAGCACATCCGACGCTACCATAAATCAACACCGGCCTTCAATCTGGACTGTGTTTCTATAAATCCAAATACCTGTTTCGTTGAAAAAATATATATATACAATGGCACTTATCCAAGTCAGTAAGTCTCCAAGTTCAAATGCACATCCAGCCTTGCGTTAGCTCATATTGCAGTCAGGTCAGGCATAGATGTGCTGGCCTCTCCACACTGGAAGCTGTCTAACAAGGGGAGAGGTCCTAACTTCCTAATAATCTCAAAAGGGCAAACTTGAGAGAGAAAACAGTTAACAAAAATAAAGCATAGCTGGCAAACCTGTGTAGTTCATGAAGTGTGATATATATAACACTGTACAGAACAGGGAAAATAACAAGAAAATATAAGTTCACAGTTAATCAATGCAGCTGTCTGAAAATACAGTGACATATGGAAAATATTGCCTAATGTGTTTAAGAGGTTTTAATATTGAGAAATATAAATTCAATGGCATTGCTCAAAAACAGCTGTTGATGACAAAAATACAAGGAGACTAACTTAAGCAATGTGTTCCCCTATGTAGTTATATTTCAATTAATCTAACCTCTGAATGCATTGAACCTAATCTTACATGCACTAGCACAATGTCTTTGAGTGGCACACTTCTGGAAATAATGAAGCATCAGCATCAAAACTAATTAAATAGCAACAGCTATACTCATTTTAATACACATGTCCTGATCATTAAGAACTGATTAGACGGAAGACCATAAATTGTCAATTTGTCATTCATGATGACAGATATAATGATTTCAAATGCTATAACATCAACATCGGGAGTACCTTCATGATTTCCAAAAGGGGTGGAGCTTCGTGGTACTGGTACAGCCCCAGCAGAATTATAATGCATTACTGGCATCATACCACTGTCATAATCTGGAAATGAATGAGACTGATGGAGCTGGCCTGACTTTCCAAAACTGTTTATGGAAGATACTTGTTCAATCGGTTTAGCTCTTCCCAGGTCATTGCTGACAATTCCACCTTTAGTTGATGGGAAAGGTGGTAGGTTTGCACCAAATGCTGGCGATGGTTTGTTAACTGGATGATTCATATTTCCAAATCCACGCGAGTAGGTTATGCTTTGCAATGAACCATTTTCACTAGGACTGCTGAAATATTCCCAAGGCCCTGTTTGCCAAATGATAAAATATTTAATGCTCTTTATAACAGAAAATGAATCATTTTTCAAGGGGAACGGGCTACAGTATTCCCTGTCATTGCCACAGCACATACCAATTTGATAAAACCATATTGCTTAAACATGCATGCAATAATCATGCTTGGAAGTTTCCTTTATTTCACACCATGGCCAATTTGATAAAACCATCTTGCTTAAACATACATGCAATAATCATGCTTGGAAGTTTCCTTTATTTCAAACCATAGCATTTGCCAAAGGAAGACACAATTGAAACTTTTGACCATGAGACTATAATGAATACCCTAACATCTATGTATCTCCAAATGAATATTATGATAACCTCATTATTACATTGACAAACAAACAAACAAAAAATTATATAAACAGGACTAACATGAATTTGCTATCGGATTGAGAAAAACCAATACTCGTTCATTACAAAATGAAAGTAAAGTTGAACCAAACATTGGGTAGTTAGGAAGGACACAAACCTGGAGGTGAATTCATCAATGGTGAACCAACATCCTGCTCTAGCTCCTGACTCAAATGCTGCATTAAACTGGCAACATTTCAAACATGATAAGTAATAAAAAGGCATCAAAAATAGAAATCAACTTCATGACAGAAAAAACACAATCAGGATATGCTCAAATGCTGTATTAAGCTGGCAATATTTCAAACATGATGTGCAATAGAAAGGCATCGAAAATGGAAATCTGCATGATGACAGAAAAACACAATCACACTAGGCATAATCTATCTGATGCTAGACTTGAACTTGCTGATTTGCAGCAGCACAGTTGAAAACAGAATAACGAGACTCCATGAAGTCACCAGATTGCAGTAACACAAGGTTGAAAACCCAAAGACATGGGATTTTCCCTAGTGTGGGGCATCATGTCAAGCTGCATGACAATAACAAGTAAATCTGCCCGAAGGCTTCAAGTAAAGACAAATAAAGTGTATAGAGATTCAACTTGTCAGCTTCGGATCACCCAGATGGATGCAGCCAGAGGTTAGTAGCCTGCAGCCTATAGCCTTTCTGATTGTAGGAGAGACACTAAATAATTCACCTAAACTATCAAATTGGTGCTTGCACTGTCCCTAACGCTCCTCAATCATATATGATTCAAAGCTTTACATGTAGTGCTACTATCTGAAATATTAATCCAGTTAACACTTTAGACCAGTGTTGCAAATATTGCCGTGTAATGTCCTCAATTTTTGGACTACCTTGTGATATGTTTAGGGGGGATTTCCAGAGCTTATGTCAGCCAGGTCATAGGAACAAGATTACACCATTGGTGGGCCCAGAGCATTTTGGAGGGAGTTTTATGGGGTCTGACTAGGATCGCTTGCCATATTTCATCATCAGGATTAGTTCTGCATAGCTTGGTCCTGGTTTCGTGGCATTACAATGATTCTCATAAAATGGGGTTATTACCAGGCATATTTTAATTATTTACGCTTAAGGTGCTATTTGGGGCTGATTATTTGGAGGAACACCTTAGTGTAATAGCTCATGGAATCAAGACAAAAAGATCTATAAGGCACGATGATGAAAAAGGGCTTTCGGGTGGCCGGTGTGATCATGGTGGCAAATTAAGCATTTCCCGAGGTTATAAATTGTTAATTGAAAGCCACTTGGTAAATAAAAGACAGGAAAGGTGCATTTTATTATTTAATTGGAGAAAAGGCAAAAAAGGGGCAAAAGTCACTTGGATAACTCACTTAGTGACCTTATCAATTAAAAATGAGATAATAAGTTGTTTCTAGAAGGATGGAGAAAGATCCGGCAAATCTTTAAAAAGGGAGAGAGGGTCACTTCTCAACCATTCTATTTTGTCTATTATTTCTAGAGAATTGATTTGGCTCAAGTGAGTCGGGTGCAAGGGTTTTAAGTGGAACCCTTCAGCTAATTTCGGTGGACTTAGAGTGCGACCCTAGTTGGCTCAGCTGATTTCAATGGACTTCGAGTGCCACCCTATTAGGGAGATTGCTTCAGATCTTCCACGTGGGTACACGAGAATTTGCAGGTGTTTGGAGTGGATTTTCTAGAGGAGAAACCCTTGGCTAAAGGGTTAATTTTCTAAGCTTTATTTGTTAGAGACCAAGTTACTCGAAGAACTACTCGTCTGCTCCTAGAAGGTCAAGTTACAGAAAGGTTGAATTACAGGAAGGATTGCTACAGGAAGACCGAGCTATAGGAAGGTCGAGTTAGAGGAAATTTGCGTTAATGGAAGGCCTGCTACAAGAAGGCCAAGTCGAGTTATACGACGTTTGTGTTACCAGAAGGCCTTCTACAGGAAGGTCGAGTTACAAGAATGTCTGCTACAAAAAAACCAGGCTACAGGAGCGTCGAGTTACAGGAGGTCTGTGTTACCGGAAGGCCTGCTACAGGAAGGCCAAGTTAGTTGCTTCCAGAGGGCTGAGATCTTATTTGTTGAATCTATTTGTTGCAACCGTGTTCAATTTTTAGAGCCAATTCTTTTTCTGAGGCCAAATTTGCTAGAGCTGAGTTATCTTTGCAGAGAGGCCCAGTTTATCGTTCGGGGTCGAATTGCTTGCTCAAGTGGAAGAAAAATTCATCATTGTAGAAGGGCCAAGTTGTCGACTACAGGAGTTGTATTACAAGTTCTCAAATGGATATTCTCCATGTAAATCTCTTGATCAAATAAATAAAAGTTTGGTTCTGCCTTAAAATATTTCTACTGTAAGTGTTTATTTGTTTTGCATACAAAGTGTTCGAAGAAAATCTTCCACACAAATTGTTTATCAAAATTTCTGAAAGAGAAAATTTAATATTTTGCAAGTTGTGCTAGCACATTTTAGCAAAGGGACATTACAATGGTATCAGAGTTGGTTTTCCTACCAACCTGAGGGTTTAAGGATAATCTCATTGGTGTTTGGATTCGTAAGTGTTCGTGGAAACCAAATTTCAAATGTAGGGGTAAAGAACCCATGGAAGACAAAGAAGATCCAAAACCAAACAACACGGAAGCTACCATGAAGGAAATAATCAAGTTGCAAAATATGTTGACTGAGATGATGAGGCCGTTGACTAAAGCCACATTGGGGAATCAGGGTCATCAAGATCCCACTCGCACTAACATACAGAGAGCCATCCCCATTTGCATGGAAAAGCCACTAGACCCACCATGCCCAAATTTCTGGATGATGCATCGATGGAGCAGAACATGATTACAACAGAGGTGGAGTCATTTGCAGCAAATTTGGAGGTGTGCTACTCATTGGGACGTAACATTCAGGCATCCCTCTGTTTTTGGGAGTTCTATCAACTAAGAGACAGGCAAAAATCGATGGGGTTTTATAGGAATTAAGCAAGAATGATGGAGCGGACCGAAGCATGGGCATCATCAATGGCAGCAAAGGAAAAAGGAAGTTGCAGATCTGAAGATGGAAAAAAGATTGAAAAGAGACCTAAGACAGCCTTTGATACACCATTAAAGGTATCATATGAGGTTGATAACACCTATGGGTGTGAGGGGCACTTAGATCTAGCTATTGAGACTCATGAGTCATCTCTATTGGAGAGCCCATTGAAGACTCAAGTTGGGGAGGTGGTTAAGAGAGTCGAGCATCCACCTTTGGGGCCAACCATTGATGAAGTGCAACTGTGCAAGTTGATGCAAGGACATCGAGCAAGGCCATAGGACTTTCAGATAAATGCCACCAAATGAAGTTTGAGCATTCGAAGGAAGATCTTATAGCAATGAATAAGAAGGCCATGCCACTTCGAGGCACCATCGTGCAGCAAATAAGTGAACTTGAGGACCTTGCAGTGGTATGTGTCTTGTGCCAAGTCAGCGGCCAAGTTGTCTGGAATTGAGGAATAGCTAAAGTCCCTAACGAGGCAACAAGGGGAGCATATGTTGGAGTTTCAGCACAACCCTCTTGAGGAGTACATCGATAGGGCTTGCAGCGTTATTAGCCAACGTCTATACATTGGAAAGAGAGAGGCATAATTTCCTAAACAGATCTTATGGGAGGACTAGATCAGTAAGACAGAAGAACATGAGTTGAGCATGCCGCACAATCAGCATGGAGGGTTTGTTCCATGTATTGGTGTTAATGCATTTGGTCCCTCTCGGGGTTGGATGGTGAGAGATCTTGAGTTGGTACCTGATGGAGTAGGCTAGACCTGTGGAGATAGTTGTAGTCTAGGGTGTAGCGCAGCATGAGATTTCGGACATTGGGGAAACCGAAGGCCTACGTTGGCATTCGGATCTATTGAAAAATGTGTAACTAGGTTTGGTATTCATAAATATGAATTATATTTTTTATTCTTGTATATTGTAAAATGAAAGAAAAATTATTATTGTATTTTTGTAGCATGTGTTTCATGCTCAAGGTATTTTATTTAGAGGTCAAGCACCCATTGAGTGTTTCTAGGGTTTGTCCTAGGGTCAGGAAGTCCAGAGAGTCATTGCCATATGAAGAAGACCCCATTGGGCACATTGTAACTTGTAAAAAGAATTATTTTTGGATTTAAAAGTGTCAAAATACCCTCCAAAACAAATTTGGCCTGGCAGCTAAGAAGTAGGCCCCAATTAGGGCATTTCGTCCCCCTTTGAAGCCTATATATAAGAGGGAACTAAACCTCCTATGGACATCATTCATTCTCTCATCATTCAAGCGAAGGAGAAGAAGGAGGCTAGCAAAGAAGGACCAAGGACAAAGGACAAGTGTTTGGGTTATTTTCTCTCTCTCTTTTCACACGTGCAAAGGAAGGAGGCTAGGGTTTTGTTGTTGCAAGATCAAACTTGGGGATATTGCAGAAAGAAGGTCTACTAGGTCATCCTCAAGCCCTAGAAGGAAAAATTCAAGCAAAGGTCAAAGGAAGCCTTGGAAGCCCAAGATTTTCTCACACGTGTTGAGGCAGCAGCTATTACAGGGGCCGAAAATTTCAGACCTATAGTAGAGGCTGAAATTCTATAGCTCAGGGTCAAAGTTGTGCAGCTGGAAGAGATTTGACTTTGACTTTGACTTTGACTGGGTTTGGCTTGAACAAAGGAAGCACATCATCAAGAAGGTCGGACTTGGTCTTGGAAGGGTATTGGTCTTGGTCTAGAGATCTTGGAATTTGTCATTTGAACAATCTATAAGGAGAGAAGAGATTTGTGGGTTTTCCTCTCAAGTGGAGAGGTTTTGGCTCTGGCTTGCAGCCTATATCCTATGTTCCTGTGTACTGTTGATCTTCTTTTTTTGGTAGTTGTTTGATCATAAGAATAACATAATAATAAGAGAAGAAGTTAATAAGTACGAAAATTAAAAAGACATCACAAGCAGTTATCAAGTTTAAGAGAAATAATCCTAACTATAGCCCTATACCAGAGGTTTTGGACGACTATGGCATTGGTGGGGTAGTTCACCCAATGACCATGAGCACACATTCCTTCACATTTCCATCGGAGTTACGATTAGTGCTAGTGGCTAGTTGGTTTGACAAGGGAATATGCAAACTCCGGGAGATGTCTTGGCACATCGACCGAGTATGGTGTTACAGGGTGGTCAACATGCCTTGGCAAGAGTCATTCGGATGGGATGGCAATGGTATGCCACTAGACAGGGCACTCTATGGGTACAATGTTTTTATTGACTTTTCTAGTGCAATCAAGACTAGTACAATTTTTTGAACTGATAACTACTTCAAATGATACAATTTGTCTTCTTATAGCATTCCAATCATTAAGCAGATATACATGAAAATTTTTAACCATTCACTTTATTCAATAGAGAAATAGATATCACAGTAAATAGTAAAACAAGAGACAAGAGACACTAAAATTTAGGGTAGTAGCCAAGGCAAAACCCACAAGGGGAAACCCCAACAATGTTTCCTTATGAGAAAGAATTCAGTTCATCAAAATGTACATCAGAATATTCCAAACAAGATTCCAAATTATGACCTCAATATTTCCAAGTCAAACCAATCAAAGGAGGGACAAAATAGTCAACGTTGGTCAATGTCCAAGTCTGCAAGAGGGGTCAAATTTTGGATTGAGGTAGCTGAACATAATGGTTGAAAATCAGTCAAATCTCAGTCAAACAAACCATTGTAATTTTTGGTCAAATCTCAGGGTTGACGTGCAGTCAACGAGCCCAGAACAGAGACACAAATTCGGTCAAACATAGTCAATGAACCAAAGATGAATTCATCCTTCCAGAACAGTCAAAGTCTTGATCAAACAAAAGCAGATTCTCCCAGGTCAACACAAGTCAAATTGAAGTCAAAGAGTTGGTCAATACAAATCAAAATTTCTCCTTTCCTTCTTCCCACGTGTGGACAAATCACCTTCTTGTTTCAGATTAGATGTGATGGATGGATGAGATACCAAAGTGAGGTCAATGAAGTTGTATTTATATGTGATCTTGGAGGAGGGTTTTGACCTTGGGGTCAAACCCATTCATTAAGAGGGGTTGACATGTGCATTTAAGGCCGACTTGGTCAAGCATAGAAAATCACAATTTCTCCTTTGCTTTGGCAATGGAAATATTGCCTGAAGCTAACAAATTTTCAACATTTCTTCCATTGATGCATTGGGCACATGGGCTAGAGAGGACCAATGCAAAAGTGACACCCCCACTGGTACGTGAGAAGCTATGTCACTCAAATTCATCAGGGCAGATTAGGTGGGTTGATTTACATCACAATGGATTCACTAGTGGAGTGACGAATACAATGGCACATGAAGGATACCAGACGATACAGGGTGGTACAACAACATGCAATGGTATCAAGTAGTGTATAGAGATCTACTGCAGTATATAATGGAATGCAAAGGAGTATAAGGATACATGGTTGTTGTCGCTCGATGCTCTAATCACGAGCAACAGGACATGCAAGGCTCACCTGAGACAGTTGGATGAGACATAGTGCATCATGGACAGGAAAGTGACTTCTCAGTTGAGGAAGGTCAGTGTGTGAGTTGACAAATACAGGGTTAGGGATGGCATGATCTCCCGCAGAGGTAACATATTTTTCGCCCCTGAGTTCACACTTAAGGAGATGATCATGAGGGAGTTTCATGATACACCTTCAGCGAGACATTTTGGGGCATCATATGAGCATGAGGTACAATGGATGTTAGATCTCTTTTACATGAGGGTGTTTACGCTCCAGGGAATGTCTGGGTACATCATGAGGAGACCAAATAACAGATTTCACTATGTGATCTAGTAGAAGCAAGGTGGTTTAGCATGCAACGGGTTGATTCTTGATGCCTAGTGCCCATCTATTAATAGCAGTGTAGCACAACTCTTATAAGACCCGCGAGTACCCGCAGGTCTTGACGGGTTTTAACGTGAGACATGTCACTCACATAGGACATGCGGTCTCTACCCGTACTCGTCCAAACCCGCATAGAACACATCAACTCGTATTGAACTCGTGAACACTCGCATGTGACCCGCATAGGATCTGCATAAGACCAGTGGACCCACTCAAAAAATCATATTATTTTAATTTATTTTTTTGGAGATCATATTTTTTTAAGTTTTTTTTTCTAAATTTTGCCGAGTCTTATACGAGTTGTTCCCAAGTCTTATACGGGTCGCCGAGTCAATAGCCAAACAAGTCTTATACGAGTACAAGTCGTGCAACATTGATTGATAGCATATAGGGATCAAAGCGGTGTTTTAAAAATCGGACTCGAGTTCCGAAACGACCGAGGGTCGGCTCCGACTTCGACTCCGACTCGGTATCAACTCGGCCGGTTCAGTTTCAATGACTCGGTTTTGTAAAAAGTACATTAAACATTAATTTTTTTGTTAAAAAACATAATTTTAAAGATTTTCATTCATGTTTCCAAACCCAAAGCATTACAATATAGACAAAAGACAACATATGACCAAAGTAGGCTCATGAATATATCCAGATTCCATTATATCAAAATTGCACCAAGTGCACTGCCCAATACATGATGATGATATAGAGATCAAAACAAAAAACATAACCAAGGAGGCTCTAAATGGCCTCTACAACAAAACATGAATAGTCACTATTGTTAGAAATCTTACAAGCCAATGATCCTCTTCCTCAAACTCTAAACCAAAGGGGGAAACTGCTCGATCCTCCTCTGAATCAGCGTCCTCAACTGGAACTATAGCCCTACCACCCTGAGATAGACGAGTTATGCGCCTCCAACGTGGCAGACTAGAGGAAGTGCCTGCGTCTGCAACTGGATGGCTTGGGACTAAGCCTGCTACTAGTAGATCTGCATTGAGCAGAGGCTCTACCCATGTATCGAAGTCCATCCCCAAACCAATATCCTCATCAGAGTCAAACTCTGGTGGACAAGACTCCCCTACCCAATCTGATATTGGATCAATATCCCCCAACACAATGGGATCTGAATCAGGTATTTTTTTCAACAATTGGTTGCATCTTAGTCGGAGATTGTACTGGACATACACTAGATCATTTAATCGTTTTTTCTCCAAACGGTTTCTCTTCTTTGTGTGAATCCTCTCAAAGACAGAACAATTGAGCTCACACCCAGAACCACCACAAGTTTGACTCAAAATGCGGATTGCAAACCTCTGCAATTCAGGACAATGGCTACCAAATGCCTCCCACCATTGTGCCGCAAAAAATGAGTTTCAGTTAGCTCAACAAATTATATCCAACTTTGAAATTGAAATTATAAACAGTTATACAAAATACTAAAATATGAACTAGAAAATTGAAATTCTTTGTTTACCTGGCTCATCTGATTCCCTTGCAATCCTTGCAAGGTTCTTGCTAAAGGTACCTGTGGCTTGGCTGAACACACTAATCTGATTGTGTATCTGCAACTGGCCACTTTCTACGGGGACCATGCGATCAATGCAGTCAATCAATCCATCTCTAACCTCCCCAGTCAAAGATCTTGCTTCCTGAGCTTTATAATGATACCTTGGGTTCGGAAAATACCCAGCTACATGTATAGGGCGATGGAGTTGATTGTTCCATCTTTGATCAATGATTGCCCAAATGGGCCCATACTTACCCACTTTGTCCTTGTACGATGCCCTTATTTGCTCCTTTGCTTGATTCATAGCCTCATAAATGAAGCCCATAGCCAATCTTTCCCCATCCACCAACCGCAACAACTTAACCAGTGGCTCAGCAAGTTTCACAATCTCTATTGCCTTTTTCCAAAATATTCCTTCATTAACTTTCTTTTTCACATCTTTGCCATCCTGTTTGTGAGCCCACTGACATTCATTCCATTCATCACTAGAAAACAACTTTTGCAAGTTTCTATGTTGGGCAAGCATAGATCGCAATGTCAAAAAATGTGTTGCAAATGTAGTGATGGCAGGCCTAATAATTTCCTTGCCCCCTGTGTGTTTCCTCATCAGATTCAGAATCCATGAGTGATTGTAAATATATTTTGTGATGCTTTTGGCATGCTCTATAGTGTTCTTGATCCAATCTATTTTGCCAATATCCTCAACCATGAGGTCTATGCAATGTGTAGCACATGGGGTCCAAAACTTGTTGGGAATCACGATTGTCGTTAGACAAAAACCTGCAGGTATTAGTCAACGATCGCATCGCCGGAGATAAGGATCCACGAGAGGTAGTTACTCCATGTTGCGAAACACAAGAGGAGCGTTGGTTTATCCAATGTCCAACAATCTCCCCTCCACCGCGAGCCGAGTGTGAATCGAACTCGTGACCTACACTCTGATACCACTTGTTGGGAATCACGATTGCCGTTAGACCAAAACCGGCAGGGATTAGTCAACGATCGCATCGCCAAAGATAAGGATCCACGAGAGGCAGTTAGTCCATGTTGTGAAACACACGGGGAGCGTTGGTTTATCCAATGTCCAACAAGATGGTTGGGTGATTTTCCTCTAACAATTTACCAGCAAGAACATAGTTAGAGGCATTATCTGGGATGATTTGAATAACATTTGCCACCCCCACATCTTCAACAACTTCATCCAAAAGCTAAAACAACAAGTGTCCATCTTTCACCCTATTACATGCATCAACTGATTTTAGAAACATGGTTCCCCATGGGCAAAAGACAAAAAAGTTTATGATGGTACGGTTCCTCTAATCAGTCCATCCATCTGACATGATGGTACATCCTGTATGTGCCCATGAGTTTTTGAACTCTTTCAAATAATCATCAATGGACACAATCTCTTTTTGCAAAAGAGATCCTCTTCACTGATGCATAGTTGGGCCTTTGAAGCCCTTTCCAGCAGCATATATGGCATCAAACATAGGTTCATAATATGGTGAACGAGTAGCATTGAAGGGAATATCAGCATCATACCACCATCTAGCAATGTAATCGCAAGCAACATCTCTCAATTCTTTTTTCCAATGACCATCTAAAGTGGGCTACACTTGACCTCTACTTGGAGGACTAGGACCATGTGCACTATCAGAGGGAGAAGAGCGTATGAAAAAACTTTTGATAGTACCCCTATTTCTCATTGCACCCTTACCCTTTTCAGAAAGACTCCATAGAGGGAGGAACATAGTGAAAGGGGTTTGATGCATTAGTGCAAGGGATAGATGAAGAACCCTCAAAATCAAAAGTTGGGTTGGCAGCCATCATGTATTGTATATTTCTCTTCCTCCCAATTTCAGCATCTATTTCTTTTTGCCTAACTTTGTCTTCCTCAAACTTCTGAAATTGCTCTTTCAACTCCTTCCTAATTTCCCCAATGTTTTCTGCTTCACATGAAGTAATTTGGCCTCTAAGACCAGCCAAATGTAGTTTCAGTCTATGAATGCCCCCTCCACCCCCCTTAATTTTTCTCTTACAAAATTTGCAATGCATTTGTGATCATCAATCATTTCAGCGTATGCACAAAAAGCATCTTTCATTCTAGGGGCCATTTTGGACTGATTTTTTGACTTGGAAAAAAAAGGTTTAAATCTGAAAATGAAAACAAAAAAAGACTATTCATTCTATGTTCATTTCTTTCACCAAAAACTAGGTTTACCATTTTCAGATTTGCAAAAAAAATAAAACAACCTAAGGTAGATTTTAGAAAAGAAATAGAAAAATACCTCTAGGCTCTAGCCTCCTCAATGCAACTCCAACAAACCAGCTCCTCAATGCTGCTCCAAAGCTTGCCCAATAAGCTCCTCATTGCTGCTCCAAAGCTTGCCCAAACGACTCCTCAAAGCTGCTCCAAAACCAACACCACAACTCTTCACAAATTCCTCACAAATGCTCACTCAAATTCAATGAGATAGATGTGAGGTAATGAGAGGGGTTGGGTAGCTTAAATAGGATGGGAAGGGGTTAGAGACATGCACAAAACCCTAACAGCAAAAAAAACGATTTGAAGTCCAATTTTTGGCTTTAGAGGGGCCCGCGGCCGACTTGGAGCTGCTCAGCCAGTTTAGCTCAGGCTCGACCGAGCCAACCAGTTTGTGATCGACCCAGCCAAGTCGATGTATGGCTCAGCCGACTCTGTCACAAACCGGCTTCTGGACCGGTTTTTCTACCGAGATGGACCAGCTGGGGGTATGCCTTGGTCAACTCAACCGATTCCGAGCCGGTCCGGCCATTTTTTAAAACTATGGATCAAAGACGAGGTACGGATGGGTTCCAGCAGCCATCAATACTATACAACATCAGTCAATAAGGGTTCGGAGTAATGAACTTCTGATTTGGCTATGGGATCTAGAGATCCAGTTGATTAATGGATCACTCCACTTCTTGATGATCAAGTTTATGACAACGAGTGATGTACTTTATTCTTGGGTTGACGCATGGGAGGCCTTCACCATATGGCAAATCAGATTTCCCCTGTTCGTGCTCAAGGTCGAGACTAGTGATGGATTGGTGGTCTCTAACATCACTAAGTTGCCTTGGAAGGATGGTCCCCATGGACATGGCTTCGGTTCTTACTGGTATTGTGGCTAAGAGTTACAAGAGAGGCTAATTCAGTATGGGCACAAGGATAGACAGTTATGATCCTCTGCACAGTTGAAGTGTGGTTGTTTAATTTGGAGATTTGTGTGGGACCCTAGGGTTACAGGGCTTGGAAATTAAACAATCGTTAAGGATGAGTTGTTCTTTACCGAGAAAGATCACTCAAATTTTCCACTGGACCTCGGTTTTACAGAGAGTGTTTCACTTCTTAGTGATTCGTTGATATTATGGGGCATAGTGTATAGCTCATGTGGACAAGGATCCTTTTCTATAGGGGTTGGATTGTATCTTCAAGAGTTCACTCTTGTGGTACACGAGATTGGTTCCCTAGTAGGGAAGCTTCTCGAGGATTTGATCAGGGTTTTGCAATGTCGAGATGTTATACTTATTGGCAGTATGCAAAGTGCCTCTAGTGCCTATACCTTGTTGGACAGTGAGTGGAGCAAGGAATGCTTCACGATGATCAGGATGATTTGGGACCTCGGTATCGAGGGATTCATCCAAGTTGGGGTGGTAGAATGGCATGGAGTGGCTCAATGGCACAATTGCGATCTTGGTATTGGTCTCAATTTGAGTTAGCTTCTAAAGTGACAACTTGTGATGGCATTGCTTCAGGACAAGCAATTTTGGGGAGGGAGGATTGCAACATCCCCAGTTTTTGGATTTCCTTGTGATGTGGTTAGGGAGATTTATTGAGCTTATGTCAGCCAAGTCATAAAAGTCGGATTATGCCAAATGTGGGCCCAAAGGATTTTGGAGGAGTTTTATGGGTTCCGATTGGGATCGCTTGCCATATTTCATCATCAAGATCAGCTTCGCACAGCTCAATATTGGTTCAATGGCATTCTAACGATTCCTATCAAACGAAGTTATTACCAAGCATATTTTAATTATTTACGCTTAAGGTGTTATTTGGGGTTGATTATTTGGAAAAACACCTTAGTGCAATAGCTCATTGGAATCAGGATGAAAAGATCTACAAGGGAAGATGATGAAAAGGGACTTTGGGGTGGCCAGTGTGATCATGGTGGCAAATTAAGCATTTCCCGAGGTTATAAGTGACTTTAGTTAGTTACTAAAAAGTCACTTTAGTAAATAAGAGGGGAAAAGTGTTTTTCATTGTTTAATTGGAGAAAAGGAAAAAAGGGGGCAAAGTCCCTTGGAGAACTCACTTAGTGACTTTATCAATTAAAATGGACGTAATAAGGTGTTTCTCGAAGGATGGAGAAAGATCCAGCAAATCTTTAAGAAGGGAGAGAGGGTCACTTCTCAAGCATTCTATTTTGTCTATTATTTCTAGATAATTGATTTGGATCAAGTGAATCTGGTGCAAGGGTTTCAAGCAAAACCCTTCAGCTGATTTCGGTGGAATTAGAGTCCCACCCTAGTTGGCTTAGCTAATTCCGATGGACTTCAAGTGCCACCCTAGTTGACTTAGCCGATTTCGATGGAATTCAAGTGCCACCCTAATTGGCTCTTGGTGAGATTATTTCAGATCCTCCACTTGTGTAGACAAGAGAATTTGCAGGTGTTTGGGGCAGATTTTCTAGAGGAGAAACCCCTGGCTAAAGGGTAATCTTCTAAGCTTTATTTTCTAGAGACTGAGTTACCAAAAGAACTGCTACTAGAAGTCTGAGTTACAATAAGGTCAAATTACATGAAGGATTATTAAAGGAAGGTCGAGTTACAGGAAGTTAATGTTACTGGAAGGCCTGCGACAAGAAGGTTAATTCGAGTTACAGGAAGTTCGTGTTACTAGAAGTGCTGCTACAAGAAGACCGAGCTACAGGAAGGTCGAGTTACAGGAAGCCCATGCTACCTGAAGGCATACTACAGGAAGGTCGAGTTAGTCGCTTCAAGAGGGCTAAGATCTTATTTGTTGAATCTATCTATTGGAAATGTGTTTAATTGTTGGAGCCAATTCTATTTTGGAGGTCAAGTTTGTTGGAGACAAGATATATTTGCGTAGAGACTGAGCTTATTGTATGGGGCCATATTGCTTGCTCAGGTGGTGGCAAAATTCATCATTCTAGGAGGGTCGAGTTGCTAACTACAGGAGTGTTGAATAGATTGAGTTATTTGTAGAGTTGTATTACAGGTTCTCAAATTGATATTCTCCATGTAAATCTCTTGATCAAATTAATAAAGCTTGGTTGTGCCTTAAAATATTTCTGTTGTAATTGTTTATTTGTTTTGCATACAATGTGTTTGAAGAAAAGCTTGCACACAAAGTGTTTGTTAAAATTCATAAAAGAGAAAATTTAATATATTTGCAAGTTGTGATAGCATATTTTAGCAAAGGGACATTACAAGCCAATTTATGGGCAACATCATGATATATTGCAATATAGTCAACACTGCAATATATCGCAATATTCTCACCTTGGCAATATTATTGCCAAAAAAATAATGTGATTTTTCAGATATTGAATATATCATAATATATTCAAAATTTGTGATCTATCAATATAAAATCACAAAGCCAATGAAAAATATCTTGGGTTCATCAAAGGTGACCGATAAAATCCAATTTTTGACCTTTAATACTCATTTTGACAATCAGAAGCAAAGAATTGAGAGTAAATGAGAAATTTACCTTATTCCATCTAGCCAAGGAAAGGATGTTTAATGCTATGTTGCAGGAAACGTGGGTCCAGCTCTTGTTTCAGCCCAGAAGTGAAACAGAAATGCGTTTTGTCGTACCATATGGCTTGGAAACACATTTCCGGCCATATTGGGTCGTTTCTCGTTGGGGAAACGTGCCCAATATGGTTGGAAACGCATTTCCAAGCCGTATGGCCGCGTTTCCGTCGATTTAACTTGTTTTTTTTTGGTTTGCGTGTGTTTTATTAATTTTTCAATTGTTGAAAGTGTCTTTTGGATGCTTCTAAATTATAATTTATCATGTATGTTTTATGATTTCACATAACATTTCTTAAATGTCCAAAATTCTAATATAAATTAATATATATATATATATCGATCATGTTTCCCCATTTCCAAAATTTGGGGAGGTTGCATTTCGTATCGTACCCTGTTTCATGCAACTTAGGTTTAATGTGATCTACATAGTCGCACTTACATTTGACATGACTCACTTTTTATGTTGCATTGGACTTGTATACATGTTGAAAGAAGTTGTCATTGAAGTCAAAGGTTGTCCAAATGAAAGAGAAAGTTCCATATTCAAATAGCACATTTCGAAATATTGTTTTTGGATTTTTGATGCCCCATTTGCATACACTATCTTTGAATGCATTTTTACTCCATTTACCTAGCTCAAATGGATGCATAACATAAATGGTTGGAAAGCTTATTCCAAGACCTTTCCAACAATATATGGCACTCCCTCTAACTCCTCACTATTGAGGAGAAATGATTTTTCGAATATTGTTTTTGGATTTTTGATGCCCATTTGGATACCCTATCTTTGAATGCATTTTTACTCCATTTACCTAGCTCAAATGGAAGCATAACATATATGGTTGGAAAGCTTATTCTGAGATCTTTCAAACAATATATGGCACTCCCTCTAATTACTCACAGTCGAGTAGTATTGATTTTTCGAATATTCACTATACATCATGCCAGTTGCACAACCCCATTTAGGCATTGGACAAGTCGGCCCAGTCTAGACCCCGAATGCACTATAAATAGGCACCAGACAGAGCATTTCAAGTCATTCACTCAAGCAAATTCAGACCTGTTCAAACAAGCGAAGAAAAGAAGGAATTCTAAGGATCATACCTCATGATCCAGAAGTGAAGAATAGTTGATTTGGAGACTTTGTGGGGAAGGATTTTTGACACATTTATGAATGGTTTTTGGCTTATTTTGGAAGGATTTTGAAACACCTTTTGAAGGTTTTTGTCCTAGTTTGGGGCCCTGTTGAGGCCAAGTTCTGCTAATAAGGAGATTGAGTTCAAGGATCATTTATTGAGGGAATTTTTGTTGCTAACAAGGTAATGTTTGGGAAATTGAGTGCTTGTGTGAAGAACAGAAGAGCGACTACGAGGAGGGCAGATTTTCTTTGACTGATATTGACTCTTGCACAAGCCTTGGTGTTGATTAATCAGAAATTTGTTGCTTCCTTCCAGTTGGTGTTGATAAAACCTAGGAGTTAGTGCTTTCGTTCAATTGATGCTGGTAATTTGAAAATGAAATGAAATTTTAACGTCCCCGAGACTAAAAATAGTCTATGGGACAATGAGTTCCATGTTTTTCGCCTTTTGCATTTCAGTCCTTTTCTTATTCAAATTGATGATGAGTTGGCCCAACCTTCCAATAACCCCATCGCTGAAAAGACAATGCCAAGAAACCGATGCTAACATATTCCCATAGCTTTCTCTAATGTCTTTGAAGTTTGAACACATCACATTCCAAAATGAAATGTTTTTCCAACTCCACTGCCCTAGACATGCAAAATGTACACACTCGTTCTTCCCAAGCTTCTTTAGGCCTTTTCCACCGTCTTGTTTCACACCGAAGATTATGCGAGTTGGTTCTTAATTGAGAAATAAGAACCTTTGCCATGATCTTGGGTCTAGGTTGGAATCTTAGAATCTCTAACACTACCAAACCAAGAATCTCAACGAAAGCTACTTTGCACAATGGAATATAAAATAGAAGTAAATCACACATGCACAAGTATAGACAATTTTTAGAAAATATTGTACAATAATGTACAACAACCCAATCTTCATTATATTAAGCTTAAGTTGCACGAAACGGGGAAATGGAAATGAGTTTCTGAAACGAGAAGCGATACGAAACGCGACCTCCCCAAATTTTGGAAACGAGGAAACGCGATATATATATATATATATATATATATATATATATATATATATATATATTCTCAAGAAAAGACATCTATTTTTTGTTTTTATGATCTGATTTTTGTAAAAGGCAAATATGAAACAATTATGAGGTTCCATCAAACCTTTACGGCTCAAGGAGAAAATGTAAAACCCTTCGGGGCCAGTCTGTTATTCAATATGAATAAAGATTTTTTCTATGGAAAAAACAAAAAAACAAAAACAAAAAATATATATATGTTATAATTTAAATTTATATTAGAATTTAGGACATTTAAGAAATGTTATGTGAAATCATAAAACATACATGATAAATTCAAAGCATAAGCTATTACAAGATACAAGACATTTACTCATGAATGATAATAGACACAATAAAAATAGCAACATCGAAATATCCAAAACAGGCCTTTATTATTTATCAAAATCTCAAAATCGACCTTTATTATATATATGACGTTGCAAGTACAATAAACACTGAGCATGTCAAGTCAAGATTTTGTTTGAGTGATGGGTACATTTTTAGTATGGTCATGATAGAGGAGTTTGACAACCAATGTCACTAACATCAAGGTACATAGAGGGATTGGTGCTCTTGATTAAATATGAGTTCCATACCCTAATACATGACAAAATCCTATGGAAACATTGCAATCACCCAATCCTGAAATCCTGAAAAACTGATAAGTCTATTGGATTTTGAATGAGATCTAAAATTCTACTTTCTCCAAATGAAATCCAATGAGGTCGGAACCACTCTCAAACATCCCGAGTCATTTCATGGTAAGATACAAGACATTTACTCATGAATGATAATAGACACAATAAAAATAGCAACATCGAAATATCCAAAACAGGCCTTTATTATTTATCAAAATCTCAAAATCGGCCTTTATTATATATATGACGTTGCAAGTGCAATAAAGACTGAGCATGTCAAGTCAAGATTTTGTTTGAGTGATGGGTACATTTTTAGTATGGTCATGATAGAGGAGTTTGACAACCAATGTCACTAACATCAAGGTACATAGCGGGATTGGTGCTCTTGATTAAATATGAGTTCCATACCCTAATACATGACAAAATCCTATGGAAACATTGCAATCACCCAATCCTGAAATCCTGAAAAACTGATAAGTCTATTGGATTTTGAATGAGATCTAAAATTCTACTTTCTCCAAATGAAATCCAATGAGGTCGGAACCACTCTCAAACATCCTGAGTCATTTCATGGTAATGTTAAAAATTTAAGTAAAAGTGATCGTTTACTTTAAAAATTTAACATTACCATGAATTGCAAATAAATACTAGGGCCATAGGCTTGATCATTAGAATCGAAAGTCTTTTTATAAGTTGAGAGAGCCATCTAGATGCATCTAAAAGACACTTTCCACAATTAAAAAAATAATAGAACACACAAACCCAAAAAAAAGCAAAAACAATTAAGTTAAAATGACGGAAACGCGCCCGTACAGCCTGGAAACATGTTTTCGTCCGTACTGGGCACGTTTCCCCCACATGAAACGGCCCAGTACGGACGGAAACGCAACGCATTTCCAGGCCGTACAGTACGGGGAAACGCATTTCCAGGCCGTACAGTACAGGGAAATGCATTTCCGTTTCATTTAAGGGCGGAAACAGACCCCTACCCTACGTTTCCTGCAACTTAGTATTAAACCAACTGAATAGTACAACAGTCTTAGGGGTTCCTTACAAGGGATACAAAATACAACAACAATCTCGCTGCAGTCTCTATGCCATATCTCGTCCTGCCAGTCCTTCGCTCCCATTCTGCTCTCTAGCTTCCCCTTAGTCCATCAAAGTACAACACATAGAGTCTCCAGGAGGGCTGCCACCTATCACTGCTGCAAGTCGCTTATGCTATAATGAACACAGGTTGATCCAATTTGCTCTTCTAGGCTGGCCAACACCTGAGCTCCAATTTGCCTTCTAGTAGCTTCTTTCGTCCATAAAAGAGCTACACATAGGCTCCAATCTTCGCCCAACCTTTAGCTATCAACGTCACTTTATGATTACTTGTCAAGGGCTACTTTGGGTAGCCAACACACTGCCCTCCACCAGTCCAATGGCACCCAATCCTCACTGCAAGATATGCTCCTACTTGAGGTCTTCAACTACCCAAGTCAACCTTAAACATGGCACTCACATACTACTCACGAAATCTAATCCAACAAGAAATCTTTCTCAACAAAAAACCATACTAACCTCTACTTACGGGTTGATGTGTACTGTTGAATGTCTACACTACTAGTTAGGGCTACAACACATACTGCTACAACACCTCTCTCCACATCCAGACCTCTTCCTTAACTGTGGCTTCCCTTTAGATATCTCAGAACACTTTATGTTGTAGTTATGGGCTACAAACAGTCCCCCAACAAGCCTCCACACTTGCCAAAACAGAGATATGGGTCTGCGGCCTATTCTTTTCCTAAGAACAACCTTTCGGCCCCTCTGTTTAGGACACTTAAGGCCTGCGGCCTACCTGCAATTTACCTTCTGTAATTCAGTTTGTTCAACAGGGGTAAACCCTCCTCAAATCACATAAAAACCACACCATAAATCTGCCCAAACCTGTGGCTGTCTCCCAGATTGAAACTCGGACCTATGGGAGAGAGTAAACCCATACAAACACACCCCACACTTGTCCTTTTTGCTCCTCTAATCTGCAGTCGCCTCAAATATAGTTTTCTATGTGAAGATGCACATTTGGATGATCTAAAATGATGTCCAACACCTTCTATTTATACACTTTTAGAAGGGCTACTCGAATTAGTGAAGATACATGTCTTTTGGACCAAGCCTACATGACTTGACTATCCAATAATTAATTCTCAACATTCAAAAATTCATATCTCATCAAGGACATCTCGGAATTCGTCGATTCTCGAAGCATTGGATTCTCCTTTCTGCCCTCTATCATCTCATCCCATCACATGTCCAAAATGCTCCATGGTTTTGGCCCAAATCATGATGGGTGCAAAACCCCAACCTTGGGTTCCAAGCCCACAAGTGACTCTTGTAGTGCTCCACCCTCCAAACCCTGAACCCTAGGGCTTGGAGTACCTCCCAAGCTACTCAAAAATCAACAGTATTTAGTAGCAGGATGGATCAATGTTAGGAGATGCAGTTAAATGCCAGAGTGATAGTTACAGAGACCAGTAGCAGTAAGGTGTTGAAGAGCGCAGTGTAGAGTTGGCAACGATGCAAGTGACATAGTGCAGAGTCAGTAGCAACGTAAAGTCTTCAGTGTACAGTGCAGTAGCTAGTAGAAATCAGAGACTCAAGTGACAGATGCATCATACTAAACACAGTTGATTCATTATTTTGGATGTTTTTCAATTGCAGATGTTGCAGTTGTAGCATCAACAGAGTTGTAGTGCAGATGCATTGTTGGCAGCAGTACAGCAAGGTCAGCAGCATCAGATTTGTGCAGTGGTTGGTGGGCAGTGGCAGGTAATCACAGTAGCCAGACATCAGCAGCGTGACAGGGGGTGATACAGAGACAGGGTGTTGGGACAGGGTGTTCAGCACTAGAACACATTCCTCGCTAAGAGGGAGTGTTAGTTTGTGTGGCATCGAATGTGTTCTAGCCACGAAATTTGGTGGAGAGACAAGAATACATAAGATCTCCAAAACCCATAAATCGTTTTTGGAAATTCCACCTAGAGATGACTTAATTAGATCATTAGTCATTTTTTTTAAAAGTCTAAACTTAGGGAAAATGGCTAATTAATCAGAATTAATTAAGTCAAGCTGCAAATCCTCTAGAAACTCACTCAGATCGATCCAGAAATGATTCAAGCCATTAATTAAGATTTAATCTTGGTCGTTGGAGTACCAATAGGAAGACATAAGAAGGGATCAATGTGGTGATGGATTATATACCAAATCACCAGAGTCACTTGGAGAATTTGATTTTCCAGAATAGCAACAGTTAGTTGTCGGAAAGTTGGAGCTTCAGTGAGGCAATAGAGATGTGAGGGGCAAGAACAATGATCCGAAGGAAGTTTTCTAGATCCAGAGAGGCAGTAGCAAGAGGGTTGAGTTATTCCTTGTAAGGCAGTACAGAGCACCACGCAATTTCTTCAAAAAAGCAGTTCGATTTAGCTGAGGAAAAATTCGTTCTCAGTTCCACAGGTCAGGCAGAGGGTCCAAAGTGTCGAAGAGATGATTTTCTTGGCAGAGATACGCTGAAACACTTTGAATAAGACTGGTTGGACGCTTGACGACATAGGGTCTACGCAGAGGTTGATGTAGACGGTCCAGGAGACCGAATTTTCTGAAGGAAATTGTGTCGAGATTGCTTATGGAAAAAGGGTAATTCCCTTGGAATAATTTTGCCTAGATTTTCTTGTTGTTTGGATTGCCAGTTAGGCATGCATAGATTGTACTCAAAAGGCACTGCTGCATAATAATAAAAACCCTCACTACTACATCGGTTTTCCCAAGTTGGGTTTTTGTGGGGACATTTGTCCAAAAATAACCTCGTCATTTTTATGTGTGTGCTAGTATTTTCTCAATTCCAACACTATTTTATTTTCTCAGTTTTATTTGTGAAGGTTGCAGTGTGTTTATTTTGATGTTGTCGTTGCAATAAATTGAATAATTAATTTAATAGTTAGAAGAAATAATACCAGTTGCTACAATAGGATTTCAGTCTTGAAATTTTCACATGGTGGAGGTGGTGTGCCCACCAGCTCTCGGGTGGGGACATCACTGAGTCTCAAGGGTCTGTTTCATTTCTGTTGTTTGATTGTCTATGGGGTCTTCAGTCCATCCCTACCTTGGATTTGGCTATTTGTGTACGTTATCTCAATGTTAAGGCCAATTCACATCGGTTCCTATTTGGCTGCATAGTGTTGTGTGTCAAGGCTTTTTGGTTCGGGTGGGCAAGTAATTCACGTTTCATAATCCTCTTCGTCAACTGTGAGAGCAACCTAGGGTCGGCCATGCTTTCCGCCACCCCTGATTGTTGTGGGCTCTATAGTGCATTAGAGTTTGTATCTCCTCCTCTTCGTCTTGTTCGTGGATCTCTTGTTTGGGTTCTTGTAGGTGGCGTCTCCGCAAGGGTTGCCGACCTCTCTGGGTTTCAATTCTGGAATATTCGTGTGGCTACAGTTATGCCTCGACAAAGAGGTCGGCCTCGCAGAGGTGGTGGTCAACAAGAGCAGGAAATGCATCGAGCAATCAACAACAACTCGTCTACTGCAAACTCTGTTAGTGTGCAGCGAGAGGGTGAGGTAGCCCAAGACCAGGGCCGCTCCATGACGCATGGATGTGTAAATCACCTCAGAATCGCTAGTTGAGAAGTTGTGAGGAATCCAGGCCAACCTGGATATCCTCAAGGAGCATAGGTATGAGGATCATGATGAGCTAATGGCATATATGAACGACATCTAGTTGAGTCAGAATGAGATTCTTGAGCAGTTGGCTAACATTTGTAGGAGCCATTGTCGAACTAATGATCGCCTGCATCAATTAGAGGCCAGAGTTGAGCACATTGATTTCCATATGCATGAGATATCCGGCCTACTTGCAGTGCCTCCTTTGCACCCTCCTTAGCCACAACCATGATATGTTGCTCACAGGTTGCTTTTTATTTTTGTCTCCTTTTTGGCTTCTATGGATATTCATCCCGTCGAAAATAAAGGCACAATGGAAACATCTTTTGTATACTACGGCTCTCCTAACTAACAAATCCGGTCGGAGTGCAGTCGGGGGATATGTTGAGACACATTTTATAATATGTATTTTCATGATAATATAATAGAAGGTATTCGATCGACAAAAAAAATACACATTGATACAAGTACAATGATAAGTATGAAGACCAAGCCTAGTTACATCTTCAACATTTCTAGTGCATGGAACAAGGATCGGGGTGGCTGGAACCCTAGCTGCCCTTGCCCCCTAGTCCATGCTTCACGGTTTCATGGAGCCAGTGTTTTTCTTCATTTTTCTCTGGCAGGCGTTGTTGTCTTTTTGCAGGCTTTCTCTTGGCGTGGGTATTGCTGGCCTTTGCGTTTACATGGGGTTTAGCTCACTACTATTCACATTTCCCCCTTGTATTTGGTCCTAAACTAAGAGTGTTGCAATAATCGTGATCGGGATTAAATTGGCGAGGGTCCAAAGAAAGAAAAAAATCCTAAAAATCGAGATAAAATCAGTAAAAATCAGCACAGTAAAAAATACAAAAAAATGAATTTTTTTCAAAAATTTCGCGACCATTTTTTCTAAACAAAAAAACCGTCGATAACATCAGCCAATTAAATCACCACGCGAAAAAAAATCGTGGTTTTTTGAATAAATCATGATTTTTACAAAATTGTTTGCAGCCTCGCTCGTTCAGTTTTTTTAAGTTGATGTTGACTCCTCAATCTCGGGCCTCATGGCCCCTTCTTTGCTGCCAAGAGTCTGCCAGCCTCGATCTGGTTCATGGTGCAAGTTTGTCGTCTCAAAGGTTTTTTATTGGTGCCCTATTGCTTGGTGTTAGCTATCGTTGGCTTTTTTGGGGATTTGCGGCCCTATTTTTTTCTTTCTTTTGCAATGTCTCCTCCATTCTCTAGTTTTGGCGATGGGGTTTGTCAACCTACGTTTTGGGTTTGCCACTATTTTCTTTGGAGCCTATAGCATTTATTCTCTGCTCCACTTGAGGTTTCAGCCTAGTTTGTTTGTGGCCCGTATGGCTTCATTTGAGGGCTCTGCACCATATTTTGTTGGGGCTTGCTAGGTTTTGGCTGCCAATGGCTGGCTTTTATTTTGGTGCCTTTCTTGGGGTTATTTGGTGGGCCTGCATGCCCTGTAAATTGTATTTTGTATCGACATGTTTCTGCTCATAATTGCATACACACTTGGTGTGTCTACAAAATGTAATTTTTATTTACTTTAAATAAAAATTACAGCTTTTTCGCTGAAAAAAATTTAAAAAAAAACAAACCCACAACGATAACAACAAAACATAGAGCCAAACCTAAGGTGAACCACCACCAACAGATTATCATCAAAAGTAATCATCTAGCCTTAGGGAAAAGGTTAGAGCATCATCAGATCATATGTAATATTCCCAAATTTTCACATGATATTTGGAATATTAGAGTTCTTCATTTTCTTAATAAATTAAGTAAATAAAAGGGTGGAGGGACCCATAATGCTCAAGATGAATAAATATCCACTTTTTATGTGTGAATGTGGATTGATTAAGCCTAGATTTACATAATGGAGTAGTGGAGCAACTACTAATGTGAATGGAGTGGAGATCATGTCTCATTAATGAGATAGATCATGGAGGTTGAAGCAATCAATTGAGATCATGGAAGGCATCTAATGTAAGATCATAGAGCATTCATGATGAAGTGATGGAGAAAGTAGTGCAATTAATGCACACATTACAGAGAGGGTGCACATTGCATCTAGTCATAATGGAGGACTCAGATAGACAGCGCAGTCAAACATGGAAGATTATGTCCACATGCACAGCACAGTTTAGAGGTGGGCCAAGGCATGGGAAGGCTCATAAACTATATAAAGGAGATGAAGGCAACAATGGAGGCATGCTTTTGATTATTCATGTAAAGGTCTGTTTAGATCTGGAATTGTCATTTGACATTCCATGCTTTCTTTGGCTATTTAGCTAAGATTGCAAGTGTTGTTTAGCACTAGGTGTTCTTGGTCGGGAATCCCACCTCTTTCATTGAGTAGCTCTTGGAAGAGGATTGTACTTCATTCTTCATCAGGCATTAGTGCCACACATCATTTTCATTCTCTGCAGAACATATATCTACGCAATTTATGAAGATCAGTTTGGAAGGTGGAGATTGTCTTCAGTATTTCAACTGGAGAACCAGTGTAGGATTATTCCTATCACCTTGGGCTTGAAGAGCAGCATTCCCAAGGCTTCATTTCAGATGTGGCATTAGGCCAAATATTATTGACCTCCTATCAGCAGCAGTCTCATCAAGGATTGCGTAGTCCATCATTGCAAATCCAAAGGAGGAAGGAAGTTACTAGTATTTCAACTAGTAATCCTGTGAGGGATCATCCCCTCACCTTGCTATCACCATTTCCATCAACCTGGAGTCTATTGCAGCACATTTCAGCAGGCATAAAGCCTCTCCCTCTTGTACAGTGTAGTTTCTGTAGCAACTACATATTCAGTTGCTACAACTTGGAGGAGGAAGAAGAGGAGACAAGATCTCAAGCTCCTAGCTTGTAGATCTAAAGGAGGGATCAGCCCTCAAAGATCAGATATGTTTGTATAACATATTGCAGCCATCTTTGGATCAAATCTAGCTTCAGATTTGTATAACCCAGAAGTCAAAGGATCAAACCCTAGGAGGGTGATTTTCCAAAGTTGTAGATCTGGAAAATCCTTTCTGGGTTATCTTGGGTTCCCATCACATTGGCCAGATCTTGAATCTTGGCATCATTAGAGCTCTTGAGCTTCATAGATCTGCATTTCCTTTTGCAACAACAAAAGGGACAGCATAGTATTGCTTCCTGTAAGCTCACCAGTTACGCAATGCTAGTTGTAGCATGTTTGCAGGGTGATTCTAGGCCATCTCTTTAACTAGATTCCCTCAACTTTTGTACATTGTGTAATTGAATCCTCTCCATATAATAAAAAGGCTCAGCTTCTCTATATATTATTATGTTGTCTTCAGATTTATTTTTTACTTAGTTGTTGTTCTTATATTGTGTTTCAATATTACTGCATTCTCCCTTTTGAGATATTACATGGTATCGGAGCATGATCTTTGGCTCAACTTGTGGACACTTCATCTTTTGCATCAAAAGAAGAGGCAGATAGATGAGATCCATCATGAAGGAGGATTGTAGTTTTGCCACTCCTCTCTTTAGATCCATGCAAGGTCTCTCCAAGGAGGTCAGTCAAATGAAGAGGGAAAGGCAAAGGAATGATCCAAGAAGAAGATTTGATGAGGAAGGCCCAAGCACTTCCTCTCAGCAACAAAGAAGAACGGAGAATCATAGATCTCCTCATAGATCTACTATGCCCACTTTCTTTGAAGAAGGTGAATGGTATAGCAATGAAGAAAGAAGAAAACGTGAGACTCGTGAGACTCTCAATCTATATCTTGAAAAGTAAAAAGCATAGTCTAGAGCATTCAGAGAGAGTCTAACTCTCCAAGAATTCTTCGAACTCAAAGAAGAAAGAAGATCCTATAGCAGCAATAGAAGAAAGAGGCACAATAGATTTTATTTACCTACATTTGATGGATCTTCCTCAAGCACTATTAAGGCTTGGAGGAAAGAGTTAGACACATTTTTCATGCTACATCCTGTGGCTGAAAAAGAGGTTGTTTAGATTGCAGCACTTCATCTTTATGGTGAAGCCAATGATTGGTGGTTTGGTCACATGGAACATGCAAAGGTGACTAAATATTCAGATTTCTTTCACAAGTTGAGGAAGAAGTTTGATGTGAGAAAAACAGAGATGTGCCACAAAGAGACATTTCCTAAGGAAACAAAGGAGGATGTCAATGTTGTCACTCTGAACAAGGAGTCACTACATTCACCACCAGCTGCAGAAGTGCTTGCATCTAGAAAAGAGACACCTGGAACTTTGCAAGATAGTCTTGAGCTCTTCACACATAGAGTCACATGCATGATTCAAGAGATGCATAAGGAAGAGGAGGAATATTCCAGCGTTGGTACATTGGTAGAACAGCAGCCATCACTCTTACCAGCAGTTGGAGACATCATTGAACCGATTGGAGGAACTCTTGTGTCCCATCAAGGATTGCGCATTCCATCATTGCAGATCCAAAGGAGGAAGGAAGTTACTAGTATTTCAGCTAGTAATCCTGTGAGGGATCATCCCCTCACCTTGCCATCACCATTTCCATCAGCCTGGAGTCTATCGCAGCACATTTCAGCAGGCATGGAGCCTCTCCCTCTTGTACAACACAGTTTATGTAGCAGCTGCATATTTAGTTGCTGCAACTTGAAGGAGCAAGAAGAGGTGACAAGATCTCAAGCTCCTAGCTTGTAGATCTGAAGGAGGGATCAGCCCTCAAAGCTCAAATCTGTTTGTATAACATATTGTAGCCATCTTTGGATCAACTCTAGCTTCATATCTGTATAACCCAGTAGTCAAAGCATCAAACCCTAGGAGGGTGATTTTGCAAAGTTGTAGATCTGGAAAATCCTTTCTGGGTTATCTTGGGTTCCCATCACATTGGCCAGATCTTGAATCTTGGCATCATCAGAGCTCCTGAGCTCCATAGATCTGCATTTCCTTTTGCAGCAGTTTCATGTACATCAGCATCAAAAGGGACAGCGCAGTATTGCTTCCTGTAAGCTCACCAGTTACGCAGTGCTAGTTGTAGCATGTTTGCAGGGTGATTCTAGGCCACCTTTTTGGCTAGATTCCCTCATCTTTTGTACATTGTGTAATTGAATCCTCTCCATATAATAAAAAGGCTCAGCTTCTCTATACATTATGATGTTGTCTTTAGATTTATTGTTTACTTAGTTGCAGTTCTTACATTGTGTTTCAGTATCACTGAATTCTCCCTTTTGGAATATTACATCATATGTAGTACTCCAATTTTCTAATTCAAACTTACGAAAAACCACATCAACGAGGGTACTAACATCATAAACACATCTCCCCCTAGTTTATGTCTAGCAAATGCTGAATTATAAAGTTAAAACCTAGGAAAATATTGCGAAAGCAACATAAATCATACCACCATAGCAAAACCACAAAAGAAGGCGACATAGAGAAGTGCTAACACATCCAATCATCAAGTATGTCCCTCATCACACATCCAACACATAAGGACCATGTTGAACACCCCATCCTAGTGACACTAGCCCACCAAGTCACTAGAAAATATCAACAACAATGTCATGACAACCTACCTACAAACATCATCATCTAACCCCTTGAGGAGCTAGAACCATCATCCATATCTAAGATAAGCAAATATGCCAAACCACCATAATGAGATAGTATTCTCCACATCCATCAAGTGCAACCATGGGATGATATACAAGGCAAGGACATGTAGGAAGACCACTAAGCAGCAAGCACAATCATCCAACTAAAGAGAAGACAGACTCCCCCAATCAAAGACCTCCATCAAATGATATGATGCCATGATGACAAGATCCTCCATAAAGATAAATCCCCCCAAGTTGGTCCAATAGCTCCAAGGGACTAGAAGCAAAATTCCATCAATGCAATGAAATCACAATGTAGAACCTCATAAAATATAAGATGTGTAACACAGCTCACTATGAACAGATTGGCAATATACCTATTTTGCCTTTCTAAATTTGTAAATACAGAGAGTGATGGTTTGCTATTTCCATTTAGTACTACTTTATTCTGGAGATTCATTAAGTACTCTCAACATGCACTCTCTGCTCGTTGCAGTTACTGCAATCTCAAAGGAACAATCTTTGAACAATCTCAAAGATTTTCAAGATTGTGTGTACTTTACATGATAAAAAAGATGTTAGATGAGATTAGGTGAGATTTTAAAAAGCAAACATTTTATCACGAAGGACACCCCTACATCGAATCCTAATGTACATAAGACTTCCACAGCAATGACTGTAAAAATGTTGAAGTTAATATATGCTGCCTTATTGAATTTCTAAGCATCCTCACTCACTAATTATATCAGGTGCCAATGCCTCATCACCGATTCTACTTCATCGTCTCATTAACATATTGGTCATTTGTTGGACACAAAAATAATCTAATCTTATCTTACTTTCATTTCAAATGGAGTGCTGGAAAGATTACAATTCACTTGACTTCCATAATCTGCTATGTTGATCAAATCAATTTCTATGATAGGCACTAACAATCTATTGTTGGAGTAACCATCACCCAGATAGCCCATAGGACAACAGTCTCGTTGCCAGTGTCAATGGCAACATGAAAAGGAACCAAGTACTTTGCACAAAATATTTGTGTGAGATTAAACTAAGAGCGAACTTCAATTAGGTGAGACAAGCATCATACTCAAGATTTAGTGAGAAATTATAGCCCTTGATTTCTTGGCCCTATATTTTCATCATGCATGCTAGATGAAGAAATTGACTCCAAGAAATGCTTGCAAAAGAATTGGCATTTCAAAGAAAATGGCATGGTAAGAAAATATCACATAATTTGTAGTCACTAATATCTAGGGACCAGGTATAATAAAGATATCTTTCCTTCAAATATCATCTATGGATTAAGTAGACACTATATATCCAATGGCCTTGGGCTATGATTAAATGTTTTCTTCTAGTATGACAACATTTTTTATCAATGATTCAATTCTTATCTCAAGTAAAACCCTCCAACCATCAGCTTGACATTTCTTACAAATGAAAATAGACTGATCATATAAACAGACCTTAAAATAATAATGCATAACAAAAATTAACCTAGGAATATCAAACATCAGAAAAATGAACTCATGTCCAAGACCAATACCTTCGCCTTGCTCCACCAGGACGGCTAGGTTCAAGCTTGATACGCTTTCCAGCAATGTCACTCTTGTTTAGAGCTCGAAGTGCTTCTTCGGCTGCTCTTACATCATAAAACTCAATAAACTTGTGATGTCGTTTGTGGGGGGTTTCCCTTATCTGTTACAAATACCATGTTTAGTAATAACAAATTAAGCACAACTATAAAATCAACGAAGAACTAAAATTTTACCTCTTTCACTTCTCCATAAGCTCCAAAAATTCGTCGAAGGTCATCATTTGACACAGATGGATCCAAGTTAAAAACAACGAGTGTTCCTTGGTTTATATCTTTATCAGAAGGATTGTCCTAAAAGCACACCAAAAAAATTAGATAAAGATGAATCATGTAATATATTAAGCTTATTATTTTCTAAAGGGATAAAACTGTAAAATAAACAGCAAAGAAAATGTCTTGCAATGTCAACAGAGAGAGAAAAAAAAGATTGTTAAGAACCTACAGACCAACCAGAAACAAGCAATATACTTTGTATTTTGTTTCAAACTCAAGTTCCTACTGCTGTAGTCTCTCGCAGATTTTGCAAAATTACTGACTTATTGTGTTCATTGCTGATCTGAGAAACAATTTAAGGACCTACAGACTGCCACTACAACTTACTCCCAATCTTGCTAAGGATTTTTCTTAAATTTGTCAATTCTTCACTGTAGCCATCTTATCATTTCACTCATAATTATCAGAATAAGAACATGCATAACCTATATTTCTAAATTTTTACATATGCACTCGAAGGACATGTAGTAAACTACTACAACTCAAGTTCATTGTATGTCTTAGTATGAATCATGACTTGAAAAAAAAGATAAAAAGAACATAAATATATATATATATATATATATATATAAGAAAACCATAAACCAAAATCATGTAAACAGGTGGATTGACCAATTCACTGATTGGCCAACTAAAGGGTTTCAAATTTCAATTGATCAAATAGGACCTACCAAAAGATCCTGACCAGGTCAACTATTTAGCTCGTTTTTTAATGTATTTTGTTTATGCACAAAGGACTTAACCATCACCAATGTTTTGCTAAAAAAATGGGACCCACAAGCTAGATCAATATATTATGGTCTTCACCTGACCAGGTCAACTATTTAGCTCGTTTTTTAATGTATTTTGTTTATGCACAAAGGACTTAACCATCACCAATGTTTTGCTAAAAAAATGGGACCCACAAGCTAGATCAATATATTATGGTCTTCGCCTTTGAATTATGTATCTATATTTCCAATTGTAAATTAATCAAGGCTTTGTTTATTTACCAATATAAACATATATTTTTGCCAAAGAAAGCTTCATGGGGAAACCCCCAAGTACTTCACTGTGTTATAGTACTTGTTACTGCCCAATCTGTCATCTCGAATGTGTAAAAGCCCCAAGCACTGAGATTATAGATTTCGGTAACTAGGAGGTTGGCCATTGACAACTTGCCAAACCTCCTCCGCTCTTCAGGTGGACACTTCTTTGGCTCAAGGGAAGCTTCCATTATTAGGGTTGCTAGAAATTAAAGCTATGAAGTGCAAGGTGATGTGAAGGGAAATTTCCAACAAAAAAGGTTTGAAACAAGTTACTAAAATAAAAGGGGATGGGAGGACCTGAAATCAAGGCCTAACCCATTGGACGAATGGTAAAGGGAGAATATCACTAAAAAGTACAAGCTAAAAGGCCCCTTTCCTTGCTTCACTATATTGCATATATATAGTCAAGAGTGTTGCAATGTACAAAGCACCCAATATTTGAGGACAGTACAACTATCAAGAACCATGTATCAGAAGCTCCAATCCACAATTAGAGAAAAAAATATATTTATCAACAAAGTTCTAATGATAACAAGACATAGAAGATGGGACACTACCTTCAAACTATACAAAATATGTCTAGCTATATCAGCAAGAAAGGGAACAATAATAAAAGATATACCAAGGGAGAGAGTTCTCCCAAATCCAACCATGCATCAAAAGTGAGGGAGCTGCTATTTTAATACAATTTCTAGCTCATCCTCTTACAATAAAAAATGATATTTCCTTTGTTCCAGAAATTGTAAGAAGTATCCCACTCTATCAATTGGCTTTGATAGGCAAACCTTTATCAAGGTTCCATGATGTATCATCAATATAATGTAAAAGGAAGCTTGTACTTCACACCATAATATAGGCAGAGGATGGGTACAACACCCCTATTCATGGCAAAAGATGACCCAGAGTTATATGTCCATGCCCAGCTGCAATAGACTCGTTCCATAAGTTGAATAGGGGACCCAAACAAAGTGAGGGCACATGTCCACTGACACATTTGACTCAACAAAGCAACTGGAAGATGTAATAATCATCATTTATCGAAGTGACTCATCTTTTATTTTGAAGGTGGCCTCACCACCTCTTAAACAAATGCAAGTGGCTCCGTCACACGATTAAATTGTTAATTGGATTGATTGATAAAAAAGATCCGTTAATAAATGTCCCCCTCTTCAAAATGTGTGGCGGCCCCTCTTCATCGCATGATTAAGAAAGTTGACACCACCATGGCTCCATTTCAGCAAATGCGCCTCCCCACCCCTCCAACCAAATCACGGAACATTAAATTTGATGGGCTCAAATCATATAGTTATAAAAACAGGGGTACATAACTCATTAGCTCACCAATAGGAAGTATCCCCTTTCACAATACAATATATCATTCAACTATAAGCTGTGGATGCTTTAGAGTTTACACCAAAAATCCCCCATTGTTGATATTTGTAGCTACAACAAGTACTTTTGCTTAGTCCTAAGTGTCTAGGCATGTAGAAATTGCCTAATACACAGTTAACCTTGGCAATTACTTAAGTGATTAAAGTAATTTCTTTTATAAGACGAAAGTCAGTGAATCTAATGAAATGCAGAGGTGTCTGCATTAGTGAATTGGATGAATCTCAAGTTTCAACTATCGATCTCAACTTTGGTTATTATGGTTGTGGATTTGATCATAACACAAGCTTATAAAAGAAAGGCTAGACCAAGGAAGAAGATACACAAGACATCTTGAGCACAAGACATAGTGAGAGTGAGATCTCAGTGATTGGGTGGAGAAGGTGTTAAATTTGGACAACTAGATCCAAACTCCATCTTGTGATGCTCAGATGAAGATTCCAATATTTGTATTGGATTCCTCTTTTGGAGAGTTGTAAAATCGATATAAAATTGATTTTAATCTGATGAGCAGAACATTTATTTTGATTTTATTATTTATAATAAATTTAAGTGCAAGTAGGCCTTAAGGTTTTACACCCCCAACAGATGTGTTACACACCTCAATGATGGATATAAATACAGGGAACGTTGGAGAGCTTTTCACTCATCTCATCCACACACTTCTCATTGGATACGAACATCTAAGAAGCAATTCTCACGTGGGAAAAGGACGAAGTAGCTGCAGCTGGAAAAAGGACGAAATTTCTGCAGTTAGGGTTTCTGGGCAAGTTTGACCAGCGTTGACTTTGGTCAACGCATGGTCTGTTTGAGCTGAAATTTTGTCTCGAGTTCGATTTTTGAAGGCCATACTCATTGGCACAAAAATCGAGGTCAAAAGGTTGACCAAAGTTGGAGCTGCGTTGACTTTATTGTCGCTGCCCTGTGTTGACTTTTTTCTAGACTGCATTGACTTTTCTGGGGTTGACTTTGAGTTGACTGGATGATTGATTTGAGGACTGTTGTGACACATTCTGGGTTGGCCGATCAAGAAAACTTTGCTGGTTGAAGCATCCCGCTGACCGCCGTAATGCACCAACACATTCTCTTGTTTCTGGTTTGTCTTCTATAGATCCACTGGTATGTTCTATCAGCATTTTACTTAACTATTTATGTGATTGTTGTTATAAAAGTAAAATTGCATCAGCATAGAACATCTACAAAAATTTACAGAAGGACACCCATTCAAGTTTGTTGGATCCGAGAAAGGTGCAAGGAGTAGCAACAAAGATCTAGATCAACTAGGAGATAGACTTAAGGACAGATCTAGGGTGGCATCGACTAGATCAAGTCCAAGTTTATTGTTATATATGTAATTTCCTCATAGGGCCATTTTCTGAGTAAATGAGCCCGAGTAGGTTCTGAATTTAATAAATGAAGAGTTGTTTGATTAGGCAAAAAACGTGTGTGCTTATGTGATTGATATTGGTTATTTAACTTGCTTCTGCTATAATGCTATTTAAGTTTGTTGAGATCCCAGATGTGCTTTAATTCAGTAGACTTGTAATCTGCTAGGTAGTAAATTGCCAGGTTGTAGGGTTCAAGGAAATTTTAACAAGCCTTTATAATATAATAATCTCTCCTCAACATATGTGCCCCTCTCAAGCATATGGGTAAATAATAAATGGGGTTATATGCGTGAAGGGATGATTGTTCCAAGTAATATTAAATAAATGTACCCCACTATCATATGCATGTATCAAAGATTAAGCCATGCATGTCTACATATGAACCCTATGTTGAAAAGTGTAACTAGGTTCGGTCTTCATAATGACTAGTAATTATCAATTTATGTAATGAAGAAGACAAAGATAATAAAAAGTATTTTGTAATACTTGCATCATGGGTTTCATGAGCAAGGAAGTTTTTATTACAGGTCAAAGACTTCTTCTTGATGTCTTTAGGGGTTGTCATCTTGTCATAAATGTATAGTTTAGAGCCATGTATATGAAGGATTGCTACACATGTAAAGGACAATTATTGATGTAAAAGTATGCCTCAAGATCTTGTCAATATGCTCAGATGGCTCAAATGTGATCCATATACCATTGAACAAGTCGGCCTAGAAGATGCTGGAAGAAGTTGGCTTAGAAGATGCTGGAAGAAGTCAGCTCACTAACAGTTGATCATGTCGGCCTAGAGAGGGAAAGACTGTCCCTATATATATAGAAGTTTGCGACCTCTTGTAATCAATCAGTTCTGAAAAGATTTGGATGAGCTCTGAAGTCTAAGGACGAGTTAAGGGTACAGTTGATGCATTGAAACTTGAAAGGAAGTCAGAACAGCGAAGGAAAGGAGGGCTAAGTTACCTCTGTTTTGGGTCCAATCTGCCACATCATATTCTGAGAATACAGTGTGAGAAAGAGTATGTTTCTGAGTGTGGAAAAGGGAGGTAATTCAGTGAAGAAGGATCACAGTATAATACAGTAATAAGATTTATCTATTTTAGAGAATATACCTACCTCGCATCTCTGTGGTCACCTCAGGAAGGCCGAGAAGATAGGACTATACTCAAGTGCGTGGAACAGTGCATAGAAGAAAGATAAGCCAGTAAGGATAAGAAGAGTTACAGATTGGGCTAGTAATTTCAGGTATAGTAAGAAGACTGTGGAAGAGGAGGCTGAGGCTGGAAGGAAAGGAATTCTCTAGGAACCGAGCAAGTGCAGAAAAAGGAGATCAGCATAAGGAGCCAAGAAAGAGTAGTGACAAGGTCTTGGAGGCATGCTAGTGTCAAAGGTCTGTGTCATGGTCATGGTACTTGTCAATTGAAGATCTAGAAGAGGAATTACTTTCGGGTTTTCCTCTCCAAGAGGCAGAGGTTTTTGCCATGGCTTGAAAAGCGAAAATTCTGTGTATCTTGTGTTTTGATAATTGACTTGATGAAAGACATAATAAGCTAATGAAGATAAGATCTAAGTAATAGAAGCATAACAAGTATAACACAAGCAGTTATCAAGTAAGAGGACTGAATCAAACTCTGCCTTACTAAATTACCAACATGGTTTCAGAGCTAAGGCGCTAGAAAGTGCTATTTGACAAGAAGACACTCAAATACCAAGAAGATCAAGGATCAGTTTTCTAGAAGGCAAAAGTCAGAGATCTACATTGAAGAGTCAATCTTCAGATTCTAAAAGGACAGTTTGCAGAAATTGGAAAACCATCTCAAGAAAATCAAGGACACCGTGTAGAAGCCATCACCATCAACAACCATTTAGTGTTGAAATCAAATCAACATTGTTGGAGCCACCATCAAGCCATCATCATCATCAAGGATTCAAGGTGATTTAGCTCTCTTGAAGAAGCCATTCTTAGAGAGAGCCCCTACTGTCTTCTACATCATCATCAAAAAGAAAGCTGATATAAGAAGAAAGCATATTCCCAAGTAAGTATCTTATTGTCCCCATCTGAATCTGTCAAAATGACTTTTTGCAAAGAAAGCAACAAATTGTCTGGGACTACAAACTTTCTTGCATGGAAGAAAAGGACGGATTTAAATTTGATTGAAAATGAAGTTATGGATTACATTAAAGGGTCAATGACTAAACCCTCAAAGGAAGACACTCAAGCTTATGCCAAATACATTAAGGGAGACATAAGAGCTCAGAGGATTCTAATTTCTAATAGAATCCATAAAAGACTCTCTCATTCCCTATGTATCTAAATTAGAATCTTCAAAATAAATATATAAGAAATTGGTGGAGCTATTCTCTGTAAGTACTGCAGGAGAAGTAAAATCTCTAAGACAATAACTATATAAGTTGAATATGTCAAGAGAGGAAGGAATCACTTCATATTTTATGAAGATTTCCGAAATGCGAGATCAACTGCAGGAAATGGGAGCAGTATTGTCTGACGGAGAAATGACTACAGTGGTGTTGAATGCTCTATCGAAGGGATGGGTAAACTTCACTTCTAGTACCTATGGGAAGAAAGAAGCAACACCATTCCAAGATTTGTGGTCTCTATGTAAGATAGAAGAGACTAGACTAAAAGCCAAAATTGATACTGGAACAAATGAAGAAAATCAAGCCTATGCTGCCATGTCAAGGAGGAAAGGAAAATTTGATAAGTTTGGTCCTCAAAAGAAAGAAAAGAACATGGATAAGATCCGATGCTATCGATGTAACGAACTTGGGCACTATAAAAAGGATTGTCCCAAATCTAACAAGGACAAGAGGAAAAAGGAGGAAGCCCATGTTGTCGGTGAAATAGAAGAACCTGATTCAAAGAAGTCTAAGAAAGAAGAAGTGAAAGATCTCTATTATGATTGAGATCATCTTCATCTTTAGGAAATTTTTGTCGATTGTAAAAAGTATGTTAGGAAGCATTGTATATTAGATAAATGCATCATTAGCATCATAGTAGAAGCATTCAAAATAAGGAGTACTGGTAATAAGAGGATGTCTGAAAAAAATTTATGTCACATCTATGCTATGAGATAATTTTGACTCCTGGAAAAAAAAAACTCATTGTATATACATAACATTTATAAGAAGGTAGTTATCTAGATCATAGTTCATCATTCGGTAACCTATATGGAAACAGGTGTTGACACTTCCTAATGGAGTCCTCTTTGGAATCACTAGTTAGAAAGAAAGCAAAAGGTTTCATCGAATTCTAAATTCTGGGATTAGATATGATGACATGCCGATAAAGCAGGTTAAGGGAATGAAACTCTTCACTCCAAAGATACCTGTTGCAAGATGACTCAAAAGGAAAAGAATGAGGTACATGTATATATATGCTGACACTGGATGCTATGAAGTCATGTCATATGGTTGCAGTTAGTATACTTCTATCTTTAGAAGTATGATCAATATAGAAAGCAAAAACTCTTCTAATAAACAGGTTTCCAAAAGGAATGATCTTCACTAGATGAAATCAACATAATATGTCCTCATATGGAATATGAGGTGATTGTACATTATCAATAGAAGTACCGGGGAATGAAATAAAATTGTGTGGCAGGAAGATATCGTAAGAAGTGCAACCATGGTAAAAGGCAGTCAACATCCAAGGAAGCCAAGAAAATAAGACTAGGAGATCTCCTGAGAAGATATGTGGACTCTGATAGAAGTCTGAAAAAGATAGAGACCCTTGACAATACATATCTTTAGGAGATGTGTCAATCTGTAACAAGGAATGTCAATGCCTACAAGAAGGACGTCATGGTGAAAGATCATCACTAAGGTAACTCTTGATTTAAGTATTCATATGTATAATTGAATAATATATGATGAGCTTATGCAGGGCTGCCAAAGGGAAGTGTATGTCTTCCACGAGTTGATAACCATATGACAGGGTGAAAGATTCTTGGAAGTAGTATGGTTCAAAGGAAAGCAGCATGGCATAAAGCTAGATCAGATGAAAAGACTAATAGATCATTTTCTGATATAAGACAAGGCTCTTAGATGAAAGTGATGGATGATATGTGCAAATCCATGGGAGCTTGGACAAGTCCGTGGCTAAGAGGGAGCTTGGAAGCAAGTCCCTGGGAGCCTGGACAAGTCATTAGATAAGAGGGAGCTTGAGAAAATTCCTTTATAGGAATGGGTATGTCCTCCCCAATTAAGAGGGAGAGATAGACACATCATTCCGATCTTCACCTACAAGAGAGAATGCGAGAGGGATTGGGTAATCATCTGCCATCCGATACTCTTTCGGGATGTATTAGGGCATCCATGGAAAGAGTAGTCGTGAAGGGACGGATATTCTTTGAGGATTAGCTATCCCGATAAGAATAGTCCTAGGAGGTCATACTCTGTGAACACTCGGGTGGAGTATCTACCATGGAGACAATGATGAAGGTGTCTATAATCATTGGTCTCGCCAGCATTGTAGCTCATTGTCTCGTGGAGAGATGGAGTTGTTAGTCAAGGCCTTGCACTGTAACAATGTTGGTTAATATGATGCTATAACAGATGAATTACCAATCAAATTCTTCTTATAAGATTCTTCAAATCGAGAGTGACATGTACCATTATGAATACCTCCCTAGTTAAAAGGGAGTGTTGAAAACTGTAACTAGGTCCGGTCTTCATAATGACTAGTAATTATGAATTTATGTAATGAAGAAGACAAAGATAATAAAATGTATTTTGTAATACTTGCATCATGGGTTTCATGAGCAAGGAAGTTTTTATTATAGGTCAAATACTTCTTCTCGATGTCTTTAGGGGTTGTCATCTTGTCATAAATGTATAATTTAGAGTCATGTATATGAAGGATTGTTACACATGTAAAGGACAATTATTGACGTAAAAGTATGCCTCGAGACCTTGTCAATATGCTCATGGAAAATGGCTCAAATGTGATGCATATACCCTTGAACAAGTCGACCTTGAAGATGCTGGAAGAAGTCATGTTAATTTTAGCTAACAATGATATGTTCTATGCTTAGAGAAATTTAGTTCAATCTTTCTTATTAGCCCAACTCAATTTCCTATTTAGCAATCACATTAACATTGACAGTAAATGTTGATAGAACATAAACAAATAACCAGAAGACAAGCCAAGACAAGAGGACACGATATTTTGGCGGATGCCAGGGAAAAACCCCAATGTGTGGAAAACCCTTCGATCAAATCTTCTTATTATTCTTCAAATTCAGCAAAGAGAGAAAGTACAATTTACAGAAATCAACAAGATGCCTTAGCCAGCAAAAGTCAATGTTGGTCAAACCAACTAAAATCCTCCTCCAATGAAGCTCGGTCAAACCCAGTCCCAGTCAAACTCGGCCTCCAAAATCAGCTAAAGTCATCCCAAAATAGTCCTCAAATATTCAGTCAAAGTTGCACTCAAAAAACCCTGATTTCCCTGATTTTCGTGCCACCAAACTCGGCCTCCAAAAATCGGATTTCTACCGAAGGATCAAAGTCAAAATGTGAGAATTGACCAAAGTCAACGCTAGTCAATGCTACTACAAAACCCCTAAAAACAATCTGAACATTACAGCTGCCCTTCACATGTGCGTATGAGAGAGAGAGCCTTCTATGAGGTTGTACGAACCAATGAGAGGAGAGAGATGTGTGACGAGATAATGTCCAAATGAGGTTTGAGTCTCTCCATTTTATATCCATTAGTGAGGGGTGGAGACACATCTTTTGGGGCTTATGAGCCTACATAACAATTCTGGCCGACCTTGACAATTTGCACATGTGTGAGAGAATAAATTCAAAATCCAACTTCTGCTCACCAAAACAAGATGACCTTTAGATCAATATTGCACTTCTCGGAAAGAGGAATCCAACAAAAATATCATCTCAATCATATGAGCAATCCAAAGTGGAGTTTGGCCCTAGTTGACAAATTTAACAAGTCAACACACTAACAGTGGATCGGGATTATGGCACATGTTCTCATGGTTAATACTATTGTGGATCCTCTCACGCATAGTTTCAAGCCTGAGACTAGTGCAGAGTTTTCGTTAGGATGCAGGCAAGAATGCGGAGCTAGGGTTTGGAGTGATGGCGAACGGCAGTAACAGAGGGCCCAAAGTCTCGACCCCATGACCTTCGGGCGCCTCCAACCCACTGGACCTCCTGTCTGGTGCTCTTCATGCATCGCATCTCCTCATTCGCTACTTGTCGTCCGCCTTGACTGGTCTCCGCGCATGGCACTGTCCCTTTCGTTCTTTCCGCCTGCACAGACACCACTGTTGGTTGCTACCCTTCTGTGGAGTTTGTGCCCCGACTAACGGTTTTGCCGGTTTTCAACGGTTTTTATTGGGGTTGACCATGGCAAGGGCCCATGACGAGGAGTTAGTTGATTATTCGGAGGACTCATATGCCTCGGCGGACATCTCGGCTTTGTCTAGGTGCTTTTCTACTGGTATGCATGTCACACAACCGGCTTCCTCTGCTTTTATTTTATCTGCTGACCCGGGGCCCTCTCTTTCAGCATCTACCCCCATCCATTCCTTCCATGGCCTCGACTCTTTCCTGGTCCCTAACCTCACCCCTAACTCTCCTGCTATATTGTCCGCGGCTGACCTCGACCTCATCTCCTCCCCGGACCTTTGCCCTCCATCCCCTACGACGCTCTCCTTTCTCTCACAAACCCTTCCCCTCTCATCTGCTACTCCTTCCTTTTCGTGCCCCTGGACCTCCTCCCCAATCCCCCCTCCCCCATCATCTGTGCCGCCCTCCCTCCCCTATTAACCTCCTCCTTGCCCCCTCCGCCCACCTCCCTTAACCCTGATCCTGCGCATCCCTCTCCCCGTCAACCCTCAGGACGTTTCAACATCCCCCCCCCCCCCCCGAGCATTGTCGTCCTCCCTCTACAGCGGCAACCTCCCCTCCTCCCTCCTCGGCTACCTCGGATCTTCCCTTCTCCAATGTTCCCCCTCGTGCCCCCCGGCGCACGAAATGCATTCGTGCTTGTAACCGGGGCAGTCTCCTTACTCTTGGTGAAGGAGTTCAGATGGCGGATATCCTCGGTACGGTGGACAAAGTTTTGGTTCGCCGGGAGTGCGGCCGTAACTATGGGGCCAAGAGATTGCGACAATGGGTACTGGAGATTTGGGGAGGACTGCTACCTGATCTTCCCACAATTCACACCCTCACCAAAGGTTGGTTTGCTCTTCGCTTCACTTCCAAGGATCCCACTGAATGGGTCCTATCCCAGTTCTGGCACATTGAGATGGCTCATGTTCTACTGAAGCGATGGAGTCGCCTATTCGATCCTGAGCGAGAACAGTTGGGGGCAGGACCTGTCTGGGTTCGTCTACCTGGTCTTCCCCTACATTTATGGTCTAAGCAGATCTTCATCGACATCGGCAACATGTTGGGGACTTATCTGGATCATGACCGCTCATACATCGAGTCGGGTAAGATGGCCTTTTCTCGCATACTCGTTCATCTGGATACCAAGGAAGGGATTAGAGGAGTCTTTTACAATGGCGCAACTCTATCCGGATTCAGATATTGGACTACGAAAGTGTCCCATTTCGCTACTGCCGCTGTCACAAGGTGGGACATGTATACAAGGATTGTCCATTGAACTGTCAAGCATCTAGTTCTCATTCTCCAGCTTGTCAACATACATTGGACCCGGTCTCAGTCTCCCTGCATTGACAGTCTCGGCTGACGAGCTTCCTCTCAAATCCAGTCACTACACATTTGGGGATTGATTCACTGGATGCGGTTGATGTCTCGACCAGGGTCACACGCTCCATGATAGTCGCAGCACCTACTAGGCTTTCTTCGGATATTGGTACTCCTCTCCCTCCCCTCTCTTTTATGCCTATTTTGTCATCTTCTGCATCGCATCTCTACACTGCTCCCCCATTGGTTGGCTTACTTGCATCATCGATCACCTGCCCCCCTACTTCATCCCCTTTACTGTGCACCCCTACTCCCCGACCATTCCTCCCCTTTCTATCCCTCCTCCCTCCTCTCCCCCCCCCCCCCCTCCACCCACCCTATCCCCCCCACCTCTCCCTCTGTTGCGACGAACTCAATTGACTCTTCCACCTCACATCCCTGCAATCTTCGTCCTCGCCATTCTGCTCTTGCTGGTCTGGGTTCCCCCCTCGGCCCTCCCTGCACCCAAACCAAGCTTCCCAGAGGTCGTCACTCCAGTATTTCGAAGGCCATCCTACAGGCCAGATTTGATGTTGCCTCCAGCAAACAACTCTCCATTGAAGGGGTTCTTAGAGCAAGACACACCCCCTGATTGGTTTCTCGATGAAGTGCCTCTCCTTCAATTACAGAGGGTTGGCTAGCCCAGCCAAGCGCCCTGTCCTCAGGAAACTATTTGATTCTACCCCCATGACATTATCTTTCTTCAGGAAACCCTCGCCTCCTCTGAATCTTCCATTAACACTCTATCCACCCTCTTTCCCACTTGGACCTCTCATGTGCTGGATGCAACTAGGCGATCGGGTGGTTTGGCACTTGGGTTTAATCCCTGGTACATTAAACTCCTCAATTGTTGGGGCGAGGAGGGGACTCTGGCAGTGGATGTCTTCTCGAAGGCTCTCGGTCTACATTTTAAGATCATTAATGTATATGGCCCTTGTCTGCATCGGCAACAATTCTGGTCCACTCTTCTACAATCTTCCCTGTTGCGTATCGACAACTTAATTCTCGCATGGGATCTGAACTTCTCACTTGGACTTGCAGAATCCTGGGGCCCAAATTCTTATGCGGATTCCCTCTTCGATTTTTTCCGACATCAACTTGCGATTCATCACCTGGTTGATCCCCTATCGACCTCCCCCTCTCCTGCTTGGCACAGCCGTCGAACTAGCAACACCATGGTTGCACGCAGGCTCGATCACTTCCTCATCAAGGAGGAACTCATCTTGGCTCATACAAACAGTGGGTTGGCACGAGGGGCATCTCCGATCACTCTTCGATCTACCTTGAAATTACAGGGGTATTCAACAAGCCAACCTCACCTTTTAAATTTTGCTCGATCTGGCAACAGGATGCAGATTTTATTGATATGGTCAAAGCGCATTGAAGGCTAGCACAGCCCCTAGGGAATCATTCGCCCTCATCTCTCTTCGCGCACAGACTACTCTCCATCAAGAAACAGACCATCACTTGGGCAAAGAACAAAAAAAGAATGGAGGCTCATACCCTCTCCCTCATTGAACAGGAAATCAAATGTCTTGAGAATTCTATCGATGGTGGCTTCATTACCGAATCCGATAAAGCCTAGCTCATCAAGCCGGAAAAAGACAGATTGAAAATTCTACAAAACAGAGACGAAGCCTGGAGGCTTAAGAGTCGCGCCACATGGATCAAAGCGAGGGATGAAAACTCCAAGTTTTTTCACCAATTTGCCAGGGGCAAGAAAGCCATTTATACTATCTGGGAACTTGAGAATGATGATGGAAAATCTGCTACTACCTTTGAACAACTTGCACAGAAAGGTATCTCCCACTTCAAAGAACTATACAAGGCACCTCAACAATCTTCTCTAGTCGAGATCATCAGGGTCACCACCCTGTTCCCCAGATATGTTAACCAACATGCTACAGAGGATCTACTCGCACCTGTCACTATGGGGGAACTGGAATTTGTCCTCAAATGGTTCAAGAAGGATAAGAGTCCCGACCCCGATGGATGGTCTGTGGAATTTTATCTGGCTTTTTTTGACTTGCTGGGACATGACCTACTGGAGGTGGTGGAGGAGACTCGAACATCTGGCTGCATCTATGAAGCTTTCAACTCCACCTTCATCACCCTCATTCCCAAAACTGATCATCCTCCTCTTTCAAGGATTTCCGACCTATTTCCTTGTGTAACTGCATTTATGAGATCTTGGCTGAAATTCTTGCTAATCAACTTAAACCTATATCATCTAATTTCATCTCTCCTGAACAATTTGCCTTTCTTGAGAACAGACAGATTCATGAAGCCATCGACATTGCTCAGGAAGGTGTACACTCCATGCACACCAAGAAAATCAAAGGAATAATCCTCAAGATTGACCTTGCAAAATCTTTTGATCAGGCCAGTTGGCTCTATATTCGCATGCTCCTTACACATCTTGGCTTTCCCAATCAGGTTATCAATTGGATCATGTGCTACATCACCTCTGTCTCATACAATGTCCTCATTAATGGTGTTGCCACTGATTTTTTTCATGCGAAAAGAATCCTCCGTCAGGGTTGTCCGTTGTCTCCCCTTCTCTTCCTCCTGATCATGGAAGGACTCAGCAGATGTATTATTGAAGAAAGGGACAGAGGCAAACTGAGAGGCATTAAGATCACGGATGATTGCATTCTCACCCATCTGCTATTTGTTGATGACACCATTCTTTTCCTGAACAGGTCCCTAGGTGACTCCACAATAGTGAACACGATTCTACTACTCTTTTGTATAGCTACAGGAATGACCTGCAACAACAGCAAATCTACCATGACCTGCCACGGCTGCTCCCCATATGAGGTCAACATAGCACAACAGAGATTCCCTTTCAACCACACCAGATTTGAAGCAGGCCTGAAATATTTGGGCTTCTATCTTAAGCCTGTTAACTACAAATTTGCTGAATGGATTTGGTTGATCACTAAGATTGAAAAGAGACTTAATAATTGGTGTCATCGTTGGCTCTGCAGGGCAGGAAGGCTGGTACTCATTAAGTCAGTTTTGGAGGCCATCCCGGTCTATTGGATGTCCCTGGCTTGGATACCTAAAGGCATATTATACAGGATTCAAAAGATATGTCGCAGATTTCTCTGGAATGGGGCAAAAGGACACACATTTGCATGGACCAAATGGACGTGTATTGCCCTTCCAAAGAAATGGGGAGGATGGGGCATCAAAGACCTCCCGACCTTTGCAAAGGATTTTGTTGCAAAGCTTGGGTGGCATATCCTCACTAAAGACAATGTATGGACCAGGTTTGTTATCCATAAATACCTCCACCCCCGCAGCACTATTGATTGGATCCGAAAAATCCCTGCACATAACTCCAACATCTCTACTATTTGGAGGGCAATTCTGAGTTCCATCACACACATAAGTAATGGACTGGCCTAGAAAGTGGGATTTGGCACAAAGGTTCGCATCGGCTGGGATCCTTGGTCGAGGTGCGGAAACGCTCATATCCTCCCCCTGCCCTCATCGACTCACTCAATTGTGCTGGTATACACACTCTGCAACAAATTGCCGACAGAGATCACATGACCATATTCTCCCAAGGTTGGTTGAGTCATCATGCTCTACACCTTCATCCACAATGGGAGGCGGCTTGGACTCTCTAACTGAATGCATTAAATGAAACACATGTCAGAATCACAGACCGTGAGGATGAATTCATCTGGACCATCTCCAAGCACGGCAAATACACACCTAAAGAAGGGTATCTACACATCTACTGCCCCCATCGGCCTCCAACGCTACTACCTTGGTGGCGCACTCTTTGGAAACTAAAATGTCCTACTAAAGCTAGACTTCTTATGTGATGCATACTGACCGAGAAAATACCTATTGGGGCTAATCTTCAATTGCGCTCTCAAATTGGACACAACAGATGTATCCTCTATGCCTCGGCCTCTGAAGACACGGTGCACCTTTTCCTTACCTGCCCAGCCACACTTGACCTTTGGGGCCACATTATTCCCTTGCTCAACCTCCATCATAGATGGGAGGGACCATCTGTTTCTTCTACATGGGAATCTTGGTGGCTTTCTGCTAATCCCCACAAGCTCCGTAATCTTCCCCTATTAGTCTATTGGGGTATATGGATAGCCCGCAATCGGGCCATCTTCCACAACACCCCACCCAACTGGTTATCATCTGCTGCCCTTATTACCTCTATCTATCATATGATATCGGATGAGCCGCGCCCCCCCCCCCCCCACCCCCCAAAAAACCCACCCACTACCCAGACTATCATACCTTGATAACTCTTTCCCCTGGGCATACTTTGATGGCTCTCCACAATTCGATGGTTGTGGGGTGGTTTCATTCTCCACCTATCAACTCTACACTACTTCAAAGTTAAGATTGGTCTTGGTCGTGGCACTAATAATTTTGCTGAGCTATCCTGCCTTCTAGTTCTATTACAATTTGCCATTACGAAAAACTGTAACAAACTACAGATCTTTGGCAACTCCAAGGTTCATTTATTGGTTCAACCTGTCACGTGCACACACTACAGAACATATTGGATGAAGTCCTACAACTCAAAACTCATTTTAATATCATCTCATGTCAACATATTTACAGGGAAAGGAATGCGATTTCCGATCTCCTATCCAAGGAGGCGGCGCACCTATTGAGGGATCACATGGAGATACAGGAGCAAAATGAACATGCATATTATCAATATTTCCATCATCCTTTTGATCCAAATCAAAGGATGGGGTGACATCCTCAACACTATCAGCATCTATTGACTTATTTTGGCTATTTATGCAGTTATTATTTTTTAACATAGACAGCAATGTAAATATATGTCGCTGCCATCTACAGTTGTACCTACATGGACTCTATTTCAGATGTATTTATTTTTTGTTATCATGATACAGCTTCTTAGCTGATATGAATATGCTACTATGCATATACAGCATGTAAATTTTATTTTATATATAATAGAAGTTATGATTTTTCCTGTGGAAAAAAACAGTTGATCATGTCGGCCTAGAGAGGGAAAGATTGTCCCTATATATAGACAAGTCTGTTGTCGCATTGTAATCAATCAGTTCGGAAAAGATTCAATGATCTCTGAAGTCTAAGGACGAGTTAAGTGTACAGTTGATGTGTTGAAAGGAAGTCAGAACAGCTCACCCATCTTCCTGCCCAGTCAATGCCTATATAAGCAAACTGCCACGAAGAATTGTAATTACCATTCATATTTTCATCAATAATACAATTACTTACACTTATTATACACAAGTCTACACCCAACTACACTCTTGTGTGTTGGTTTCTCGCTAATAGCCTCATTGTAGCAGTGTTTATGGACTCTAGAGGCCATTTAGAGTCCCATTGGTTATGTATTTTGTCAATGATATCATTGATATGTATTGCACTCAATGCCATTTTGATATATGCACCCTTACATGGCATACAAATGAGAAGACTTCCCATATTTTGTCTCTAATGGTTTGGAATCTTTTAAAAAAAAAAAAAAAAATCATTAAAATTAATTATTTTATGTATTTTTTCCAATTTCGCTTTATTGAATGCGATTTGATCCAGTTCCAGTTCGAATCATTGCTAGATAGGCAATCGATTTGAAACCCAGGTTCCGGTCTTTAAAACTATGAAATGAATTAATTCAAACTGTGCAACTGATATTCGAGAATGGCTCATTAAATCAGTTTAAATCAATAGCATGCACCTCATAGCTTTAGTTATTGATAACATAGGGGGTGGCCCTATGTATAATTTTATAACCACTAAAAATCAAGTGAATAGCCCCTTTTCATAACATAAAATCATCCTCACATATGTGCAATTATACAAGGGTATACTTTATAAAGTTTTGTGCCATGGGAATACAAATGGACTATTCTAGTAATCTCACCATAAACCAAGGTCATAATACAAGGAATCCAAGGGCAACCAAGACAACATCTACAAAAGATACCCCATAGGACCAAGGAACATCTCATAACCATCAACCAAAGCATCATAACCACAAACTCCTAAACCCTAAAGCTCAATCAACCAAGCTATGCCACTACAAAGAAGAACCAAACCATGATAATCAACCACATAAGCAACAAGTACAACACCATCCAACCAAGTAGATTTGAGACTCAACTAAAGCTCTCAATAATGCACAACCAAAGAAGTCATCTACCAACATCCCAACACTTTGAAGGCTAGGATTAGTATGCCATACTACAAAAATTAAGAATCAGCACATGTGCATCCCCATGCAATATAGGTGTTAACAATACCCAATAGAAAATTGTCCATACTTATTACTAATTACAACCCCTAACCCAGTAGAGACATCAACTGAGGCACACAATAGAGGTAGCGCGCTAGGGGATCAACCACGAGACCTCCTACATCAAGTTAAAAGCACTCAACCACTTGATCTAACCCACTAACCTACCAAGATAAGCATACACATACATACATACATATAGTCACCATGTACGACTACAAATACATAAACATACATGATACAATGCAAAACCAAATATCAAAAAAAAAATCATATTTGAAAAACACCAAATAAAAGCTTTTCTTCTAAGAAGAGCACGTCTGCATGTAAACTTGACATGACACTCTTAACAACCAATCCTTGATCATTCCCCAAATGGCCCTTTTACATGCCAAACCAAGCACTTCATGGGCAACCCAAATCCAGTCCCCGCTCAAGCACGACAAAGAAATTTTTGACAAGCACTAACTTAGAAAAGATACTAAGGCCAAGCACTATAACTTCATGGAAAACGCCATCAAGCACCACAAAAGATTTTTAACAAGCACTACCATAACAGAGATACTAATGAAGGAGTCCTAAGATTTCCTACTCTGGAAGTTGCATTGTCCTTCAATAGAGGATAAGCAATATAATTTTTGGTTTAAGGCTTTTATGACTAACAATATCCATATCCCTTTAGGATTCCTCATTTTGGCCCATTCTATTTAGTATTATGCGAACAATTTATTTTCTGAGATTGATCAATTCACAGATATAATGTTTTAATGGATACATCAATATCATATTTTATATCTTTTTCTCCTCAAACTCAGTATATATTCCTTTATTTTTGGGGATTAATAAATTCACTGACGTAATATAATGTGATTCCATCATCAATTGAGTTTGGGAGGAACGATTATTATCCTCTATACTTAGGTTCAAATCCACAAGTGACATGATAAGTTCACATCGAATATATTGTTGTAATGGCTTCGAGCCTTGTTGTTGAGCAGCTTTGAACCATAGTTTTAAAAATTAGCCGGACCGGCTCGGAATCAGCCGAGTCAACCGAGCCAAACCCCCAGTCGGACCGACTCGGTGGAAAAACCAGTCCGAAGGTCGATTTGTGACCGAACTGGCCGAGTAGTACACCGAGCCGGCGGAGCCGACTAAGCCGACCGAGCTGACCAAGCCAACCGAGCCGTACACCGAGCCAACCGAGCCATTGTCCTGAATTGCAGATATTTGCTACAATCCGCATTTTCAGTCAAACTTGCAGTGCTTCTGGGTGTGAGCGCAATTGGTCTATCTTTGAGAGGATTCACACAAAGAAGAAAAACCGTTTGGAGCCAATGCAGATCCACTAGTAGCGGGCCCAATCCCAAGTTCCAACTCCAAGTCCACCAGTTGCAGCCGCAGGCACTTCCTCTAGTCAGCCACGACGGAGGCGCATAACTCGTCTATCTCAGGCTCAACGTGCTACAGTTCTAGTTGAGGATATTAATTCAGAGGAGGAGGAGTGAGCGGTTTCCTCCTCTGGCTCAGAGTTTGAGGCAAAGGATATTGTCTTGTCAGATGTCTAGCAGTAGTGACTATTCATGTTTTGTTGTAGAGGCCATTTAGAGCCTCCTTGGTTATATTTTTTGTTTTGATCTCTATATCATCATCATGTATTGAATAGTGCACTGGGTGCAATTTTGATATAATGGATATATGCATGCTGTGTGTTTGGAAACATGAATGAAAATCTTTAAAATTATGTTTTTTTATAACAAAATTAATATTTAATGTATTTTTTACAAAGACCGAGTCATTGAAACCGAATCGGCCGAGTCGATACTGAGTCGGATTTGGAGTCAGAGTCGGAGCCAACCCTCGACCGTTTCGGAACCCAAGTCCGATTTTTAAAACACTGCTTTGAACCCTGAAGAATATGTTACACTTGCCTACAGGCTGCAAGGTGGAATGCTTTGTTACAAGGAAAAAATAATGCAATTCCATTACCTAACAACAACATCAATTTTTATATCTTGTTCTCATCAAACTCAGTGTATATTCCTTTATTTTCTGAGATGAATGAATTCAGAAATATAATATAATGCAACCCTTTTGTCCAAAATTGGCATCATATTTTATATCCTTCTCTGGTCAAACTTGGTGTATAGTCCTCCACCAACTCCAACTGGCTTTGAGGAGACTATACATCTCAAATCGCACATAACGAACATATTTGGTTGACACCCGGGGAGATTTCTCTAATGTTTGGATGCCTCTTCACTCAGCTTCTAACCAATTTTTGCCACTCCTAATTTATCGTGCATTGTACAATTCTCTTCCCTTGAACAAGAACTTACCTCATTATAAATTGCTTCATTATTTTCCTTGTGTGAAACAGTGACTAATTTAGATTCCTTACAATAAAATGAAATAGTTCTCTTGTAGATTAATAAATTCAACAAGGTTTTCCCTTCTAGATTTGATATTCTTGGCATTCATAGGAAATTATAATAAAATTTTATTATATATAGATAATATTTTAATTCCACAAGGAGGAAAAATCCACAAGCTTGTTTAGTCCACAGACCAATTCCAATTCAATCTATGCATCAGACTCTTGGACTAAAGTATGTACCTTTGGAATAGAGAAATGAATGTCAAGTTTCCGCCTTCGTAGTGGCTTGTTTTGAAGGGCCCGCATCGCATTCCGAGCTGCACGGATATCATAGTAAGATATCATTACAAACCCACGATGCTTGCATGCAGTATAGAGCGTCCTGATGTCACCGTAATGCTACCCAGACATAAGAATGATATAATCAGTACCTGATAAAACTTACCAGTAAATTTTCTGAATACATAAAAACAGCAACTCTGTGAAAATATTAAAAGAGTGCATTGAATGGAACATGAATAATGAATATGTGTGAACACACAACATATCGGGAATGAAAGTCAAAAATAAAATGAAATGGACCAAAATGGTCAGGAGTTTTTCACTTTTGAATAATAAAGAGACTTTAATCCCCAGGACCATATAAAATTATAACATAAATTTTTGCCAAGTCTTTCAGGTCTTTCAGGCAAAATTGTTGTATCCAAGTTACCAAGTAGAAAAACAATGGCCAGTATAAAGCCCCAAATTCAACATGAAAGCCTGGATATTGAAAATGAAAGGCAATGCACTGATATAAAATTTAAAATTTAAAATTTAAATTAATAATCACCTCAAAATAAGTACGGAGCTCTGAATCCTCCACATTACTGTTAATATTCCGCACAAACAGTGTTCTAGAGGGATGTTCACCATAAGGATGTTCCCCCACAATTGTCGCAGGCACATTTGAAATGCCAGAGTGACCAGTACCACCACCAGTAGTATAATCTGATATTGCATTGTTATTTCTTACATTCAAACTTTCTTGAGAATCTAAATCTAGTTCCATTCCACCTCCACTGCTAAACAGATCATATTCCTCTGATTCTTCCATCTGGCCAAACAGACCACTCTTGTCAAAATCATCAACTATGCCTGCCAAAAGTTCTTCTTCATCATCAGGAAGGCAATATCCTATAGCTTGTGACTCCATCCCTTGAAGGGATTCAAAAGAATCTTCTCCTTGATCTGCTTTCTTGGAATGACAAGATGCAGATTCCATTAATTTTCCACTGCATCCCTTATCTGACAAATTCACTGTAGGCAAAGCATGCAAGTAATTAAAACACAGTGTCACTCCCATTGTTTATATTCAAGTAACATGTATTAAATCTGGATATAAAGCCACAAATTATTTCATACATTTTCCATGAAAGAGAACAGGCAGCGAGCTTGAAAATAAACTCGTATCACTTGATACATGAAAGCCATCCAATTTGGCTCGAATATCAGTTCCCTCTTCCTTTGCTGGAGGAATCTGCATGTTGGGGCTCCACATTGATGGACCTGCATTCAATTATACAGTGATTAAAGCTCTGTCATCTTGTGAATATCACAAGTGATTAATCGTGAACAATATCAAAAACATGCTACCCTGAAAATGCTTTGACTGATCCACTGACTGGCTTATTGCATAGTCTCAAATCCAATACCTGCAAGGATAGTGGAAATATATTTTCAACTCTACCACAAATGATAAAATCTCAAACATAACATCACAAACATACAGTATTAGGAACCTATCATGATAAATGGGAGATATATCTTCAACTAACTCTACCACAACTGATAAATCTCAAACCTAATGTCACAAACACAAAGCATTAGGAACATATTATGACAAAATACCAAACATAAATGCATCTTAAAATTTAAATCGATAAAACAAAATAAACCACAGTTTTACAAGAAAAATGTCCCAAACCCTAGAAAGCATCAATGATACAGACTGTACAAGTCATACAGCACTACCTAAGGAATACAAATTGATTACTCTTTCATTAGAATGAAATGGCAAACTTATGGCATCGTGACTTTGGAACAAGATCCTTGATCCAGCAAGAGAGCAAAGGATACCTTTGGAACAAGCTGCCATTGGCCTCAAATGGACATTGAAGTTAAAAGATATGTGAAGTTTTCCAAGATGGGTAGCAGTCATACAGAACTGAGCTCCTCATATAACATGGGATAGTAAACTGACCCCAATCTATAGCAAGCAGACTATTAGGGCAGCCACCCAAGGGCCAATATTAGTGGCAACCATAGTCAGACATAATTAGGACAGTTTGGAAAATTCATGAGAAGCCATTTCTCTGGTTCTGCAGGCGTTCTGCTGTCTGTCATTTACTCTAGCAACTTTACATATTTTTAGACAAGAAATTGTCTTTGCATATTCTTATTCTATTTCAATACATCCCACCTTTGATAGGACTCAAAATGATTCAAACCAGGGGAGTTAGCTTAATTTTGTTTGTAACCAATGTTGTTGGGCATTTAGCTAGTTGAAATTACGTGCCACCAGGTGCCCACAGTTTGAATCCCCCTGGATGAAGCACACTAGTAAATTTCGATGGGTATGATAGGGATGCCACAAATATGGATAAGCATCCCTTGTGTTTCCCCATGAGGTTTTTCTTGAAAACAGGACTCAGGAGGTTATCAGTTGTCCGAAGGTCAAGGGCACACTTCCTTCTATTATTAACCACAGTTTCTTAAATAGGAGGAAGCCAAAGCATGTAATAATAGTACATTTAGCCACACTTTTCAAAACACAGTATAATAGTTCACACAACTACACACTCAAATTTGCATAAAAATATATTGGTTCTTGAAAACCCTTTCCTCAAGGTCACTAGGTAGAACAAAGCTTGACTAAATTACATAAATGACAAACATGAGTTTTAAATATACATTGTGTAGGTCAGAATTGTTTTTACTTTTACCTACAGAGAAAATGTATAAATAAAATAATTCCTTTCAAAGCAAAAGATCATAATTTCTAACTGACTGGATTAAAATGAAATCAACGAGGCCACAGAAACATAAACTTGCAATGCCTGAAAGTATAAAATGTCAAGAAAAGAGACCTCAGAAATATGCAACATGTATAGAGCACTAAACAAGACTGCCAAACAGCAAAAAGTATCCAATACCAAGAAAGGAAGACATACTCAAGCTTTGCAATTCAAGTACTTCACAAGTTACAACTGAAGCTGAAATACCACCAAGTGGGTGCCAAGGATGAAGGCACTCGGAAAACAAAACAGGGCCCATATAAGTGGATAGTGATGCCATTCAAACTCATCAATACAAGTACAACATCCCAAAGGTTAACAAACAGGGCACTTAAACAATACTTGTTCAGCTTCATTATTAGGAAGACCTACTCAAGCTTTCCAATTCAAGCACTTCAAGTTACAACTGACGCTGAAATACCACCAAGTGTGTGCCGACGAAGAAGGCACTTGAAAAACAAAACAGGGACCATATAAGTGGATAGTGATGTCATTAGAACTCATCAACACAACTACAGCATCCCAAAGGTTAACAAACAAGGCACTTAAACGATACCTTTTCAACTTCGTTATTGTGTACCTTTACAAAATGCTCATGCACAAAAACACATGGAAAGAATATTGCAACATGTGAACACTACATTTTCAAAGTCAAAGAAGCTAAGATTCCAAGTAAATACCAAGAACAGTTTATTTGCAATGAGTTCAATTGCATTCCCAAGTTATGTCATTGATGAAGCTGGAATGCATATTGATTCAAAAAGATTAGAATTGTGGTCAACTTGTGGTTTCTATGCTAGATGGTAAAAAAAAAAACAAACAAACAAACAAATCAAGGGCAAAGTGTTGAAGGATAAAAGACTCAAACATTTGCAAAAGAAAAAGGGAAGTTTAGGAAATGTGGAAGAATTATGGACATTACAGGAAAGATGGTCCTAAAGGGACAATATCAATAGGAGAAAGAAAGGAAGCTCATATCACCGGAAAGGATGGAGGAAGCTGAAGAAAAGAAGTTCAAGGAAAGAGGAAGTAAGAGATCTTTACTATGGTTAAGATAGTCTCCCTCACAATGTTGAGATTTTTGAGTGTTAGGGTAGCATCGGATGTGCTCTAGCGCCCAAACTTTGCGGATGGACTAGATTACATTAAATATCCAAGACTCAGAAAGGGATTTGAGAAATTCCATCCAGTTTAAGAGAAAATTAATTAATTAATCTTTTAATTAAGGACCCCAAGTCTAACTTAGGAAAATTAAAAGATTAAAGGTAATTAATTTAAACATGTGATGGAAATGACTTAAGTCACACGGATCAAGCTTTCTTTTAATCTTAGCTGTTGATTAAAGATTAGATCACGGTCGTTGGTTTCCCAACGAGAAAAGTATAAAGGAAAGGCTTGGGGTCAGCTGGAGAACACACATAGCGGCAGAGCACTGTGACTAAGCTGGAAGTCTAGGGTGTGGTTTGCTAAGAATTTCCAGAAGTGTTTTAGCTGCAGCGAGGGTAGTATTGGCAAGAGGGATGATCTAATCCCAGGCCAAGAGTCAGCAAGAGGCAGAGAAGCAGCAACCAGAGCAGCGCATAGGGAGCAGCGGTTACACAACAGTTGTGCAGCGCAGAGGGCTTCAAGTGCTACGCAGGCCCAGAAAGGGCAGCGTAGAGGCAGCAAGAGGCAGCTGACGCAGGCCCAGCCAGGGCAACATAACCCAGTCTGGGGTGACGCAGGCATTCCTAAGCAGCGCAGGGGCAGCCACAGCCTAGCAAAGCTGACGCAAAGGGCTTCAAAGCAGCACTGGGATTTCTGAAGACTAAAAAGGGCTGAGTTTTGTAAATCCCGTTTGAGGTTGTGAATCAGTACAGTTTTCCGTCTCCAGAACAGAGGTATTGCTGCAGATTTTGTATTTCTCCGTCGGGTTAACCAGTAAGGTGCCCAGATTTGTTGTACTTATAATCTACTTAATGATATAAACCCTATTAAAATAAAATAAATCTTCTGGGAAATCACATGAGAGATTTTAGAACCGACGCGTTTCGAACTACTGAATGTAGTTCATCATCAGGATAATGAAGATTCGTTGATCCTACTATCCATATATATATCATGCAGAGAAAAGCAACGGTCAAAACCTATGAAAAAAAAAATATATATATATATATAGTAGGATCAGCCAATCTTCTTTATCCTAATGATGAACTACATTCAGTAGTTCGAAACAATTCAGTTCTAAAATCTTTCATGTGATTTCCCGAAGGTTTATTTTATTTTAATATGATATGGATCACAAAAGTTTACACTCTCAAATATAAACCCTCCAGCAGCCAGAAGACCGATTGTCCTGCATTGGGTTTTTCTAGGGACAGTGGTCCAAAAAATCTTGTCACTTTGTCATTATGCATGTATTCAGTTTAGATATATATCTGTGTATACTGTTAATGTGTTTACTTCGATGTTAATGCTGAATAATTCAAATTAATAACTTGTTTAAGTAGGAGAAATATAACCAGATTTAAAAGTAGGGGTTTTGCATAAGTAATATTCAGAAATTTTCACACACAAAAGGTCTTTTCATGGCTCCTAAATCCTGTATAGGATATGACTACAATAAATAACAAGATGCAGTGTGACATCATGGAAGCATTAGAAACAAGAGTTTGTGTCATCATCATGGGGATCATAAAGGTTAGACAAAACAATCCATGACAGTCAAATATGAAGGATATAGCTCTTGGGAACCTCATTGGAAACTAAAGGAAAGGAAGAAGTCATCCAGGACAAGGCTCGTCATACATCAAGTTAAAAAGGAAACATTTGTCAGATAGGGATATGCAAGATCCTCAAGATTCTCAGGAACTCCATCTTGTGGAATTCATGGGTGATGGTATGATGACATAAATGTTAATTTTAGATAACAATGATATGTTCTATGTTGGAGAGCAATTTACTTCAATCTTTCTTATTAGCCCAATATTAATTTCCACATTAGCGATCACATTAACTTGATAGTAAATGCACATAGCACATAAACAGTAAGTAGAAGACAAGCCAAGACAAGAGGACACAATGTTTGGCGGATGCCAGGGAAAAACCCTAATGCGGGTAAAACCGTAAAACCTTTTGATCAAATCTTCTTATTATTCTTCAAAAGTTCAGCACAGAGAGAGTACAATATACAAAATACACTTGCCCAATCACTATCAAAATAGTCTAGTCAAATAGCAGTCAATAGGATGCCCTAACCAACAAGTCAACACTGGTCAAACCCACAAAAACACTCCTCCAAATCAACTCGATCAAACTCAGTCAATGCGGCCTCCAAAGATAGTCCAAGTCAGCCCAAAACAGATCCGAAAATCATAGTCAACGAAAACTCAACGCTGCGATCAAAAGTGTTGCGGTCAGCACAAGCCAACCTACTCCAAATGCCTCGATATGTGTGCCAAAGAATACAGCCTAAAAAGATCAAACTTCCTGCCTAAAAACCGCAGTCAAAAAGGTTGAGTTGACCCTCGGTCAATGCTGGTCAACGCACTGCAATTAGCCCTAAAACAGATCTGTGATTACAGAAATATCCAATCACCCTTGCTACACGTGTGAAGAAGAGAAGCTACTCCTTGTATGAACCAATGAGGAGAGAGAATGTGTTGAGTGATGATGTCCAAAATGAGGAAGAGGTCTCTCATACTTATACAATTCGTTGAAAGTGGAGACACATCTATTGGGGCTTATGAGCCTACATTAGACTTTTGGCCAACCTTAACAATTTGCACATGTGTGAGAGATTAAATTCAAAATCTCACTTCTGCTCATCCAAACAAGATGATCTTTAGATCAATCTTGCACCTCTTAGAAAGAGGAATCCAACAAAACTATCATTTCCATCATATGAGTTGTCCAAGGTGGAGTTTGGCCCTAGTTGCCAATTTTAACACTCCCTTTCAACTAGGGAGAAATCCACCTGCCAATCCATCTGTCAACATGTACCATCTTTGTCATCCCTGCATTGCTTTGCTCTCTGAACTATAAAGAAATAATGAAGAAGAATTTGATCAAGAGTGAGTCACAAGACCTTGCCACTCTCCACTGACCCAAAGTCAATCTAGAGGTAAAAATCTCAACCAAACTCGATCCCAGATCAAGTTGTTGAACACCATGTATCCTAGCATAGAGAGTACGGCAATACAGGAAGCGTCCATCAGTAGTGCTATGGTCTTTATCCTCATTTCCCAACTCATTGGCCAGATGAAAGGTACTTCCCATGAGTATCGGACTACATGGGTAGGATGTATGTTGGGGCATCAACAAGAGAAGGTGAACCTACTCATATATCAAACAACAAAGGGGGTTATCGCAGGGGAAGATGAACCAATCACCCTGTACACAGCGCACCACTAGGGAAAGGTGAACCTCACCATATGGTCACTCATAGCTCCAAGAAGTACCCCCAAGCCCCCCACAGCTCCTAGAGCTCAATGTCCAACTCAAGCGAGACCCTCATAAGAGGGTCTGTCCACAACTCCACGTCTCTCACAGAAGGTTAAGAATTTGACCTTCCCCAGGGGCTTAGTGAGAATATCTGCGAAATGCTCATCAGTCCCAATGTCATGCAGCCTTACGGCGCCCCGTTGTACCATATTTCGGATAAAGTGGTACCTGATATCAATATGCTTGGAGCGGTCGTCGAACACGAGATTCTCTGAAAGTCAAATCCCACTTTGGTTGTCGCAGTAGGTCATAGTGGTATCCAGCGCATGCTCAAACAACTCACTAAAGAGCTTCCTCAACCAAACAGCTTCACAACAAGCCATACTTGTTTCAATGTATTCGGCCTCGGCAGTGCTCAAAGCAACTGATTTTTGCTTCCTTCTCATCCAGGATATCGAAGCAAAACCTAGAGAGAAGCAACATCCAGATGTGCTCTTACAATCCACCACACTGCTACCACCACACTGCTAGCCTAGTCAGCATCAATATATCCATGGAGCCTCAAATTCCCGGCAGTGTATCTCAATCCATAATTGATTGTGCCCTGGAGATATCTCAAAAGATTATTGGCAGCAATCCAATGTATGTGATGAGGCTCGACCATAATTGACTCAACATATTCACAATAAAGCATATGTCTGTACGAGATTTCACCAAGAACATCAAGGCCCCCATGAGTTGACGATACTCGGAAGGATTTCCCAAATCAAGCCCAGCAACACTTCCGCATAGCTTCTTAAAGTTGAGTTCCATTGGAGTAGTCACAGACTTGCAGTCCACCATCCCAAATCTTTCAAGCAGCTTCACAATATATTTCCCTTGAGAAAGGAAAATCTCAGCTGCCTTTTGCCAGACCTCCAAGCCTAGGAAGTAGTGCATCAACTCTAGGTCTTTCATCTCGAATTCAAAAGCCAAATCTCTCTTACTAGAACAGTTAGACTGTACACTCACGCTTATAAACATTCAGAATCATTGATATGATCAATAATCAGATGTAATATTTTTATTAATGAATAACGAATTGGATGATTACATGGCTAAGGCGGTTCTCCATATATAAGAGTTGACTAGCCTTGCCAATTAGAAAGACATGTCTTTTGACTAATGCCTTTTCAAAAACTAATTAAGTAGCTTTAATGTTAATTTAGTTAGAATTATTAATTTATTAATATTTTAATATTTAATTATTTGATTTAGATCTATGTATCTAGTTATGAATATTTCATTCATAACACTTGCATTGACAAATGAGAGGGTCTGCACCTATTAGGAAAATATTGTCCACATAGAGCACCAAAATGAGAGACATGTCATTATCAACCTTGAAGTAAAGGTTCAGATCTGCTTCACTTCTTGTAAATCCCAGCTTCATCAGATAGCTATCGATCCTCATCTACCAGGCCACGGGGGCTTGCTTCAACCCATAGAGGGATTTCTTCAACCTACATACATTTACATGTGACTCTCGGTCCAGAACTTCAAACCCTTCGGGTTGTTCTACATAAACTTCTTCCTTAAGCGAGCCATGTAAGAAAGCAATTTAGACATCCATTTGATGTGCATTCCATCCTTGTGAGGCGACAAGGGCAATAATCGAACAGATGGTGGTATATCGGGCAACCAGTGCAAATATCTCATCATAGTCTATACCTTCCTTTTACGAGAAGCCTCAGGCAACAAACCTGGCCTTGAACTTTTCAGCACTCCCATCAACTCCATGTTTGATTTTGTAAAGCCATTTCAAGGTGATAACAAACTTGTCCTTTGGTGTAAAGACCGCATCCCAGACATCATTCTTCATAATCGACTCATACTCTTCCCTCATTGCATCCTTCCAAACTTGGTGCTTCACGGCTTCTTCAAACATTCCAGACTCAGATTGAACAGTGGTGCTCATGGCTAGTAAGTACCCTTGGTACCTGTTTGGCTTCTTACTTTCACGAAATGTCCCGCTCAGTGCAATATGTCTCTCGGCATCTTTGAGAGTATCTCTAAGCCATGAGGGTCTTCTTTTTGAAGAAGAGGGCTCACCAGGAGGAGGATTAATGGGATCCATTGGACCTTCAACATCGGGCATCGGTTCATCCTTCGGTTCTTCCTGATTTGATGCATCTTCATCTTTGTCTTCCTTTGAAATAAGGAGATCTCTAACCTTCCCAAGGGCAGCATCTTCACTGAAGGTGACATCATGACTTATCTCCACTTCCTTTTGACTAGGCACATAGATTCTATATGCCTTTCAAGTTTCACTATAGCCCACAAACGTTCCCTTCTTTCCAGAAGCATCCAACTTGCTTCTCTTTTCTTTCGGCACATGAAAATATACAAGACTTCCAAAAATTCTAAAGTGAGAAACATCAAATTTCTTATCGGTGAAAATTTCTTTGGGAGTTGTGGAGTCCAATACTTGATGTGGGCATCTATTTTGAACATACACAGTAGTGTTGGAAGCTTCTCCCCATAGCTTTGGTAGGCCTTGGTCATGAAGCATGGCACGAGTTGTAGCTTCAATGATGGTTTGATTCTTCCTTTCGGCAATTCCGTTTTTTTCAGGAGTATAAGCAGTATTGGTCTCCCTCTTAATGCCAGCTTCCCTACAACAGTCATTGAACTCATTTGACTCATATTCGGTTCCATTATCGGTCCTCAATACTTTGATCTTTTTCCCTGTTTGGTTTTCAACCAAGGCTTTGAAAGAGCGGAACCACTTGAACACTTCGTCCTTTTTCTTCAAGAAGCATATCCAAGTTTTGCGAGAGAAGTCATCCACAAAAATAGCATAATACAAATATCCTCCCAAGGATGTTACAGGCAACATACCAGATAAATCAGAATGAATCAATTGAAGAATGTCGGTAGTCTTGCTATCACTTGAGGGGAGTGGTCCCCTTGTATGTTTCCCTTCAGAGCAACCCTGACAAACGCCTTCATGATCAACTTTGAAATCGGGCATGCTAGTGTCATGATCAACTTTGAAATCGGGCATACTTGTGACCATCTTCTTAGCTTCACAAAGAGCTTTATAATGAAGGTGAGCAAACCTCCGGTGCCATAATTCAGATTGAAGAGTAGTGTTGCATGTCATGGGTCCCAACGGACTTCCTCCAACCTGATAAATAGTATCAACCCTGAATCCAAGAGTGAATGCTTCTTTGAAATTCCTTTTCCAAACACGTACCTTTCCATCAATGAATGCCACTTTGAATCCTTTGTCTTCCATCGCCGAAATAGATACCAAATTCTTCTTCAAGTCACATACATATAATACATCTTGTATATGAAGGATTTGACCTTAATTTAAATGAAGAGTAACAGTCCCTATCCCTATCCCTTGTATTGTCTCCAAGTACGATTTCCAAATTGGTTTCCTTTTCAATCAAATGTGTGAGGACCTCTTTGTAGCCAGTGAAGTGCCTTGAGGCACCACTATCAATCAACCAATTATCCAAGGTGTCCGGAGGAGAGGCAGCAAAGAGGGCAGATATAAGAAGAAATTATTTTTGCTTGTTATCTACAACATTAGAATCATCATACCTGGAGTTTCTCGATCTCTTGGAAGGCAGACCATTTCCATATCGTGCAGCAAGAGCATCTCTCTTTCCTTTGTTATTGAACCTATTATTCCTTTGATTTACATTTCCCTTGAAATTGTTGTTGTAATCATCATCTTGTGGTGTATCCCTTTTATTGGAACACTCTCTAAATCTCTAGCATAGTGGCCAAACCTATTACAATTGAAACATCTACCGTTTTTTCCTTCTTTGAATCTTGGTCTTCCTTGACCTTGATTCCTTGGACCAGCATTGTTCTTTCTTTTAGCATGAGCAGAGAATGCAGTAGGATCATTCCTATTTGAAGGAATGTCTCTCTCCATCATCCTTGTCTCTTCTTGAGTGCATCTAGTCAACAATTCATCAAAATCTAGAATCTTGTCATTGTTGAGGATAGTGGTATTGAATACATACCATGCTCGGGGAAGACCTCCAAGGGCAATAAGAGTGAGCTCTCAGTCAGAAATAACCTCTCCAATATATAGAAGATCATTTTTTATTTTGATAATCCTCATAAAGTAGGATTGGATGGATTCCCCTTTATCCTTCTTGACATCCTTCAGCTTGTTCTTGAGAAAGAGGATTTGATTTGCGTTGTTAGCCCTGAGCATGCTAACCAACTTGTCATACATCTCCTTAGATGTGCCCAGCTCGAAGACGTAAGCAACCAAATGCTTTTGAATAGAATCCCTGGTGATATTTTTGGCTTTGACCTCTCCTTTCTTGTACTTTGTCTTAGTGGCAACCAGTGCATTTGAAGAAGGCTCGACAATCTTTCCCTGCACATAATCCATGACTTCATTTTCTTCCAAAGTCAAGTCAAGAGACATCTTCCATGCATGATAATCATTCTTATCATTGAGCTTGTCCTCAAATTTGAAATAAGATGAGGAAGCCATTGACCCTTGTCCTTTTCCAACAATTCTCAGTGATTGCTCTTCTCACTCTTGCTTGGGCTTTGTCTTCACCTGGGCTCTGATACCATGTTAATTTTAGATAACAATGGTATGTTCTATGTTTGAGAGCAATTTACTTCAATCTTTCTTATTAGCCCAATATTAATTTCCATATTAGCAATCAAATTAACTTGATAGTAAATGCAGATAGAACATAAATAGTAAGCAGAAGACACACCAAGACAAGAGGACACAATGTTTGGCGGATGCCAGGGAAAAACCCCAATGCGGGCAAAACCCTTTGATCAAATCTTCTTATTATTCTTCAAAAGTTAAGCAAAGAGAGAGTACAATATACAAAATACACTTGCCCAATCACTGTCAAAATAGTCCAGTCAAACAGCAGTCAAAAAGATGCCCTAACCAAAAAGTCAACGTTAGTCAAACCTGCAGAAACACTCCTCCAAATCAGCTCGGTCAAACTCAATCAATGTGGCCCCAATGATAGTCCAAGTCATCCCAAAACATATCCGAAAATCACAGTCAAACACAATCAACGGAAAGTCAACATTGTGGTCAACATAGGTCAACCTGCTCCAAATGCCTCGGTATGTGTGCCAAAGAATACGACCTAAAAAGATCGAACTTCTTGCTTGAAAACCGTAGTCAAAAAGGTTGAGTTGACCCTCGGTCAACGCTATGCAATTAGCCCAAAAAACAAATCTGTGATTTCAAAAATATCCAATCACCCTTGCCAAACGTGTGAAGAAGAAGAGAAGCTACTCCTTGTACGAAGAGAATGTATTGAGTGATTATGTCCAAAATGAGGAAGAGGTCTCTCATATTTATACAATTCATTGAGGGTGGAGACACATCTATTGGGGCTTATGAGTCTACATTAAACTTATGGCCAACCTTGACAATTTGCATGTGTGAGAGATTAAATTCAAAATCTCACTTCTGCTCATCCAAACAAGATGATCTTTAGATCAATCTTGCACCTCTTGGAAAGAGGAATCCAACAAAAATATCATTTCCATCATATGAGTTGTCCAAGGTGGATTTTGGCCCTAGTTGTCAATTTTAACAATAAAGCAGATCAAGGGATTGAAGATCTTCGCAATCAAGGAAGTTGTTGAAAGAAGCCTAAATGACCTGAAGGTAAATGAGGTATGTATGCTTGTATTTAATATTATAATGTCATGTCGTATGGTTGCAGGTAACATTGATCACTACCTCTATCCTGAGATGTATGTTCAAAGGAAAAGGATCTCCTCCTTTGAAAGGATTCAGTAAGGCATAGGTGACACTAGATGAAATCAACATAATACGTCCTCATATGTAGTATGAGGTGGTAGACTACAATTAAGGAACTCTAATTGGAAACTCCTAGGAAAGGAATGTATGAAGAAAGGAAGGAAGAGATCATGAGATATGCAACCATGATAAAGGCAATCGACATCCAAGAAGACCAAGGACATTTGACTAAGAATCTCCTAGAAAAGACTGATGAAACTCTGAAAAATACAGAGACCCTTAACAATGGATATCTTTGGGAGACGTGTCAACATGCATGCAGGATGTTGATACCTACAAGAAGATGTCATGATGAAAGACCATCACAAAGGTAATTTTAAATTAAGTGTTCATTTCTTATTTTGAACAATATCTGGATGGGCTTATGCAAGTTTGCCAAAGGGAAGTGTATGTATTCCACCGTTGATAGCCATATAGTAGGATGAAAAATTCTTGGAAGAAATATGGTATGAAAATAGCAGCATGACATGAAGCTAGGCCATATGAGAACACTTATGGATCACTCTCTGATGGAATGACGACATAACTCATGGATGAAAGCGATGGATGGTTTGTGCCCTATGAAGAGATCCTAAAAGATGAAGACTCCACAATGAAGAAGAAATTCATGACATCAAAAAAAAAGTTCTTCAAAGCAGTTGGTTGTCCCATTATTTACACTGATGAAGTTGTTGCAGGTCCCTGATTTAGAGGGAGCCTGGAAACAAGTTTCTTACTAGGTAGAAACTTGGAAATTCCTAAGCCAAGAGGGAGCTTAGGTACATTCCCTGTGTAGGAATGAGTACATTCCCTTGTTGGAATATGTCCTCCCTAATTGAGAGGGAGAGATAGACATATCATTCTGGTCTTCACCTGGGAAGACAGAATGGAGGATTGGGTAATCATCTGGCATCCGATACTCTTTGAGGATGTATTAGGGCATCCAAGATAAGAGTAGTCGTGGAAGGACCGATATTCTTTGAGGACTGGGAATCCAAGATAAGAATAGTCCTGGACATACTCTAAGAGAACCTGCGTGGGGTATGTTCCGAGAGAGACAATGATGAAGGTATCTATTAATCATTGGTCTCGCCAACATTGGGGCTCAAGATCTCGTGGGAGATGGAGTTGTTAGTCAAGGCCTTGCTATGTGACAATGTTGGTTGATATGATGCTTTAAAGATGGATTACCAATCCGATTCTTCTTATGAGAAATTCTTCAGATTGAGAATGACCAAGTACCATTATGAATACCTCCCTACTTAAGAGGGAGTGTTGTAGAATGTAACTAGATTCAGTCTTCATAATGACATGTAATTATTGCAAATAATGTAATAAATAAAATGTATTATTATTGACTTGCTTCATGGGTTTCATGAGCAAGGGATTTTTGTTTTAAAGTCAATGTCATGTATGACCCTTCTTGGGCATATGAATAATGTATCTAGGTCTACAAGTTGACTAGTAGCCCTCCAATAGACAAGAACAGTGATCCTCTTCTTGATGTCGGCCTCAGAATGTACACAAATGACATGTCAGCTCACATATGGAGACACACCCATTCAATTAGTCATGTCGGCTCAAGTGTAGGGGAAAACTACTATAAATAGGAGGCTAGACTCCTCGCATTTTCTAGAAATCAGTTCGGTACAATCTTTGAGATTTCGGATGGGTTCAACAACGATAAAGGTGTGGATCAACCATAGTACAGTTTCGATGCATATCTAAGATTTTCGGATGGGTATTTACAATGGCACAGTTTAGATAGGAACCACAGAACCTCCTCAGCATATATTCTCTGTGATGCGGATGGATTACCTATAGTTTGATGGCATACCACAGAACCTCCTCGGCATATATATATTCTCTGTAACGCGGATATATCATAGTGACATAAGGTCTCGATGTTGTGACAATAAATGATACTCGGTGCAGTGACAATAAGTGATACTAGGTGTTGTACACAGTAATACAGTGATGTTCTTATGACCAGTAATGCTCGGTGCTGCATAATGCATCTCGGTGCAACAGTGATAGTATGATGACATGATGCACAGTGATACAAAGGAACTACAGTTCAGGGAGGCCACAATTCAGTGACGTGTCTCTATGTTTGGATGATGCTTCAATGGTCATGTCTTGATGCCATGAAGAGAAGTTCTCAGAATAAGGAAGATCGAAGAATCAAGAAAGAAGGATGACTGAGTCTTGGTCTGGGAGCGATAACATAGGTCAAGGGTCACGGTCTTGGTATTCGTCAATTGGAATCTCTATTAGAAGAATTTGGTGCAGGTTTTCCTCTGAAAGAGTGAGAGGTTTTGGCCATAGCTCATAGCCTACATGTTGTGTCTCTTGTCTATTTTATGGTCATGCATTGGTTACTGCTTTGATGAAGAAGAACACTAATAATCAAGAAGAAGAACATCCTAATCTAAAGAAGTAAAAACACTCACAAACAATAACTAATCTAAGAGAAATCTCCCAATGCTAATGCCCTGGATTTCTCAACAAGGAGTGCGCTCCACAGTCTCCAAGAAGTGCATTAGGCTTGCTTGGAAGAAGTTGTTGAAAATGTAACTATGCTCCGTCTTCATAATTGTTATTATACTTATATCATTATATATTTATTGTAAAAGTGAAAAAGAAAAAAAAACAAAACAAAAAAAATTGATGCATGGGTTTCATGCTCTTTTTATTTATCAACTAGGTCAAGCATGTTCTTCATGCTTCTAGGGTTTACCTGAGTCAAAAAGAGTCAATATCATATGTATAAGACCCTTCTTGGGCATTTGTATCATGAAAGAAAATTTTATTTTGAGTCAAGAAAGTCAAAAAACCTCCATCACCAAGTCAACATTGTGGAGAGCTATACGACCCCATGAAAATGCTATATATTGATGATGACTTCGACCTCTTTGGCATCCATCTATCACAAGTTCGATCTACGACAAGAAGAGAAAGACAAGTGTGAAGGTGAAGAAAAAGAGCAAAAGTCAAGGAGAAGAAGAAATTTGATTTATTGAGCCTCCTCTCTCTCACATGTGCGAAGTTTATGAGATTACTGTGCAATTTGCAGGGCCGAGAATTGTAGGCCGAAGTTGCAAACCCGTTCAAGAGGGACAAAACCTTGACTGGATCAAATTTTGATAGAGTTGACCTTCATTGACTTTGGGAGAATTTGACTCATTTAAAGGAGGATCTTTTGGAGGGTTGACTTTGTGATTGGAGAAGGTCTTGGTCTTGGTCTAGAGGTCTTGGATGTCTCATTTTTAACTTGGTTCTATAAGAAGAAGAGTTTGACTGGGTTTTCCCCTTGGAGAGGAGTTTTTCCCTAGTTGAGAGCCTACATCTAGTGTCTTTTGTTCTTGCAATCTTCATACATCTATGATTTGGTAATTGCTTGATGAAAGAAGAATAATAAAGAATTAAAGGCCAACACAAAAATCACTAGTAATTATCAAGAAAAGAGGAATCAAAACCCTAATTTCTATCTAGAATGATTTCTCAACAAAAGTGTGCTATGAAGGCATCATAACCTAGGCATGTGAATGCATGGATAACCGACACTTGGGATTTTTAAGAAGAAGAATTGAACACTTAGAAACGTATGACCACACATGACTTCAATGACTTAAAACGACAATTCCATGATCATTACAGGACTCCAAAATTTAAATGAAGGCAAAATTTTGCAGGGGGTTGTTGCAGCTACAACACATTGTATCACATCTTTCCACCAACAAAGTTTCAAATGTTCGGTGGCATGTTGAAAGTGGAGCCTTAAGACATAGCAAACGAGTCACCTTTCTTCAAATTAGAGGAACACGATACCAACAAGCAAGTGGACCTTGGTGATGATGGCAAGTACCTAGTGAATAGGTTGGGCTATATCTCATTTTGTATGCCCATGGGAGAAGTTTTGGAACTTCATGAGGTGTAATACATGTTCTTTAAAATCTGCTTTCAATTTCTAGTGTAGTAGATTGCATGTTCAAGGCCAAGTTTGATGATCAAAGAGTGATCATTAGAAGCCATTAGCCCTAACCATACTCAAGTTTTGGTCAAAGGAGTTAGACAAGATGGAATTTATAGATTGTTAGTAGATCCCATCAAGCAAAGATCCTTGTTGACAAGTAGTAGCAATTTGTGTGAGCCTTGGCACAAAATATTTGGTCACCTAAGTTGTGGATCTTTGCCTCTCTGAAAAATATGGTTGGCGTATTTCCTAACTTTGAGGTGAAAAGGAGAGGAGTGTGCAAGTGATGTGCACTCTGAAATCATGCCAAGGATCCCTTCCCAAGCAATGAGCACAATTCAAGAGGGATTCTTGATATAATTCATTCAAATGCTTGTGGATCGATGTCATCAACTTCATTGACATGTAATATATATTATATATTATGTTACTTCCACTAATGACTCTTCTAAGAAAACCTAGGTATATTTTACGAAGACCCGAGGTGAGATCTTTAAAAGGTATAGAGAGCTCAAAGCTCTTATTGAGAACTAGACAAGTAAGAAGATGAAGACAAAAAGACCAAACAATGGAGGGCATTGTACCTCCAATGGTTTAATTTATTTTGTAGAAAAGCTAGGACAAAGACGGAATTTACAGTTCCTTAAAAACTTGCCACAAAATGGATTTGTAGAAAGAGAGAAAATATCCATAATAGAGACCACTAAGTCTATGATTCATGACTTAGATCTACATATGTTTCTCTAGGCAAAGGCAATGGCTTAGTAGTCTATATGATAGACATATTCTTACTCTTTACAACCCCATTCTATTGTGGGTTTTAAAGCACTGTCAACCCCCTTTTAACCTTGCTTCCTTGTAAAAGTGTCAAACTCCTTGGAAATATACTCTTCCCCCATTTTGTAATCTCAACACTTTAATCTTCTTACCTAATTAATTTATACAATAGATTCGAATTATGAAACTTGTTGAAGACTTCATCCATTTTCTTCATAAAATAGATTCAAGTCTTCTGAGAGCAATCATCAATAAATGAAGCATAATAAAAGCTACAAAATAATGAAGTTAACATCATGTGCCCATGTACATATGAATATATCTAGTCAAGAATCTCTTTATCTATGCTCATTACATAAGAAAGCAATCTTGGCATGCTTGCCAAGTGCACAATTCCCCCCACTTTGATCTTCTCAATCTTGAAGTTTGGCAATCACTACACCATCTCATTCAAGATAGGCAATGCTCCATAGTATAAGTAAACCAAATGATGTGTTGAAGCTCGCACAAGTTATGCACTAGGGTTTTCAATGGATCTACTAAAACCCTCTACAAAGCACCCTCCCAAACACCTCTATCCAAAACTCTACTAATGTCCAAGGACCTCTTCTGGATTATGACTTGTTGATCATTAAATTCAACAACACATTTTATCTCTATCATAACGAAACTAAAAGTAAAAGCTTAGTCAAACCAAGAACATATATAACTCCATCAAGATCAACAATGTCACATAACAGCATCTAGAATCAGTTGGATCCCACCTGAAGCCTTCTTGTCCGAGGTCATATCTCCATATTCTCCACAATTCACATACCATCAAACCCAAAACACAGTGTTAGATGAATGATGTTTGACCATGGATAACACCATATTAAACTTGGATACGAGCTCATCCATTCCAACTTATGTTTCTCCACTCCCCACTAACCACAACTATCACTATGGCTTGCCTTCCCCATCACAATACACTGAGAAGCATAGTGGTCTAACATTTGGCAATTGAAACACTTGACATAGCTTATATCTTTCTTGCCCTGATTCAAGGATCCTAAATTCTATTTCTTTCCTCTCTTACCCTTTCGCAGGTCCTCGTTTCTTCATGCCCTTCATCATTCTATTATTGAGAGCTAGGTTTTGCTCTTCCTCCTTTATACTTGCAACCATCTCCAAACTTAACTCCTCGACGAAATCATCTTGTGGCTTCTCAAAAGTAGAAACCTTATCTTGGGCACAAACAACACAAACAAAAGGCAACCAAGAATATGAAAACCCATTCATGGGTTTTCAAGACCATGTGCACCAACTCTGCACTCTTGACCTCTTCTCCAACGATTTCAAGTGAATCACGTAATCTTCATCAACTAATTAGCTATAGCATTTTTCTTGCATATCTGTGGCTTTTATCTTAATCGTTTAGAAGCATCTTCTAATTGATGTTATCACTTCGATAGAGTGACTAGAGAATTTAACATCTCCTTATCAATTGTCTTTCCAACGATGTCAGGGATCAACTTCAAGTGATCCTCCACTAGGTCGAGGATGACTCACTTTGCCTTGGACATATTCTTGTTATATTCCATTAATTGCACAAGATCAATACGCTATACAATATTTGTCTCCACGAAAACCCTAAGATCAAACTCCTATAATAGATACCATAACCAAAACTTCCATTGTACAAATTAGAAGTCCCCTCCCAAATGAGATACCCTCAAATACCAAGACTAGTCATTGTTGCAACTCTAAGAACGCGCCTAAACCAAACAAATCAACAACTTGAAACAACCTATCATAAGTCCATAGTGCTTTTCTCAAGCACAAATCTCGAGCATCTCACCCTTAAAACCTTTTAACAACTCCCTATCTCGAGTAGAAGCCTTACCATATAGACACAAATTCTTAGAAGGTTTCAAAAATATGCTATTATATGATGTTAAATTTCAATACTTGGTAAATATACCTACACAATGTTAATCCTAGAAAGATGAAAAACTTAAGAAATTCATAAAATTATTTCTATATTCTACACCTAAAAACACATAAGCTAATTGAAATGTACTAACAACAACTAATAAGAAGTTGCAGAGGAGCAAGGCAAGGGGGCTAAACCCTAGCTGCCTTTGCCATGTTTCGTGCCTCCCTTCATCGTCCTACCATGGCATTCCTATTGGCGTTGCTACATCATGTGTGTTGCTTTTTGTATCGTCATTTTGCTGAGAGGGTTGAGGGGGATGTGAGTTGGGCAACCCACCTGCTCATGGCTTCGAGCCCATTTTCTACCAATGTCGAGTCTCGTTTGTGCATGATGTCAAGACTTTCCTAGGCTGTTTGCGTTGGAGACTATTGGTGCCTCCATGCGTAGTTGGTTCTTCACTGCAAGTTCCTTGTGGCCACTGCTTCACCAAGGTCTGTCGCCGTCAGTGTTTTTAACGCTTGCGATTTTTTGTTTGGATTTCGATGATGCCATCTCCTTCCACCATCACTTTCTCTTTTTTTGGTGCCAATTTGCATGCCTAGTTGTGGTTAGGGATTTTGTGGGGCATTGTCGCTCGTCGTTGTTGCTAGTCCAACCACTTTGTTTTCTCAACACTATGGAATGTGTATATATTGGCACCACTTTGGGAATTGGTAGTACGTGGTTCAACCCAATCGAAAATATTTTTGCTAGGGATTTTTCTCGGTTTTTGTAATGTATTGATGTCTTTTTTGGGCTTTATTTTCATGGCCCCTTTGGGGTTTCTTCTTTGTCAAGCCTATGTGCCCTATAATTTTGTTTTTATCTATTTTGTGGCCTAGGGTTTTTGGCTCCTTTGGGGTTTCTTCTTTGTCAGGCCTATGTGCCCTATAATGTTGTTTTTATTTGTTTTGTGGCTTGGGGTTTTCGGCCCCTAGGGTTTACAGTTCTTTTGCCACGTGTAGGATCTGGGCAGATCCTAATGAATGCACTACAAGTGTATATGTAAAACGTATTTTTCACAAAAATATGACTGAAAATACAATTTTTTTCTAGACAACTATTAAAACTAATAAGAAATTGAACACTCGAAAAATCATCTCTACCTTCTTTATTAACTCGAGAAAGTAAAAAAATCAATGCACACACTCTCTCTAGTAAACTCAGTGAATAACAAAGGCAACAAGCCACCTCTACCATTGCACCCTACTTAACCTAAGCATCCTGAAGTGCAACCCAACTACATGCAAAAGTTGCCTAGAATAGAGCACCTTATTCCTAGAATAATGCACCTGAATCTAAAACTAGAAACATCATCTACCATGCACTTTTCCTTTAAATTAAGATCAATAATTTATGTATAAAAATGGTGTCTAAAACAAGCACAAAATCTAAACTGTTAGAGATGAGACAAGTGTTGAGATTTTGGGTAGGTAGCATCAGATGTGCTCTAGCTCTGAAACTTTGTGGAGGGGCTAGAACACATGAGATCTCCAAGACCCAGAAATCGTTTGGAGAAATTCCACCGGGTGTAAAAGTTATTCAAATAATTAAATGTTGTAATGGGGACCCTAAGTCTAACTTGGGGAAATTGAAAAATTAAAGCGAATTAATTTACACATGTGGTGAGAATGTTCTAAGTGACGTGGATCAAGATTTCTATAATCTTAGTCGTTGATTAGTGATTAGATCACAGTCGTTGATTTCTCAATGAGAAAAGTATTAAAAGAAGGCTTGGGGTCAGTTGGAGGATACACACAGAGTAGCAACACTTGAGCTGTTAATTTTGGACAACTAGGTCCAAACTCCATGTTGTGATGCTCAGATGACGATGCCAAGATTTTTATTGGATTCCTCTTTCGGAGAGGTGCAAGATCGATCTAAAGATCATCTTGATCGGATGAGCAAAACATGTGTTTTGAATTTATTCCACATGTGCAAGGTCGGTCTGTTTTATCCATAGTTTTAAAACCAGCCCGATTCGAATCGGACCAGGCCTGGTTGACCGAGCCGAAAGGCCTACCGGTCCGACTAGGTGGATGAAACGGCCAGTCGGCCAGTTTGTTACTGAGCCGGCCGGTTTTTTGACCGACTCGGCCGGCTTAGTAACAAACTGGCTGACCAGGCCTGGTCCGAGTTAACTCGGCCTAGTCAATCCAGCCAGCCGATGGGCCCAAAAAATTGAAAAAAACAGACTTAAAACTCAAATTAATTCTGCTGTTAGATTTTTTTTAGGTTTTCTAACCCCTCCCCATCCTATTTAACTAACCCAACCCCTCTCAATACCTCACATCTTTCTCATTCAATTTGCTTGAGCATTTGTGAGGATTTTCTAAAGAGTTGTGGAGTTGGTTTTTGGAGCAGCTTCATGGTAATGTTTTCTCCTTAATCTTCATTTTCATCCTTTTACTTAAATTTTTAACATTACCATGAAATGACTCAGGATGTTTGAGAGTGGTTCCGACCTCATTGGATTTCATATGGAAAAAGTAGAGTTTTAGATCTCATTCAAAATCCAGCAAACTTATCAGTTTTTCAAGATTTCAGGATTGGGTTATTGCCATCCAGTTGCAGGTGCAGGCACTTCCTCTAGTCAGCCACGACGGAGACGCATAACTCGTCTATCTGATTCTCAAGGTGGTAAGGGCAAGGGTATAGTTCCAGTTGAGGATGTTGATTCAGAAGAGGAGGCGGAGCGAGCGTTTTCCCCCTCTGGTTCAGAGTTTGAGGAAGAGGACATTGGCTTGTCACAGTCAGATGAGTAGCAGTAGTTACTAGTGACTATTCATGTTTTGTTGTAGAGGCCATTTAGAGCCTCCTTAGTTATGTTTTTTGTTTTGATCTCTATATCACCATCATGTATTGGTCCTTGGACAGTGCACTGGGTGCAATTTTGATATTCATATAATGGATATATTCATGAGCCTACTTTGATCATATGTTGTCTTTTGTCTATATTGTAATGCTTTGTGTTTGGAAACATGAATAAAAATCTTTAAATTTATGTTTTTGTACAAAAAAAATAATATTTAATGTATTTTTTACAAAAACTGAGTAATTGAAACCGAGTCGACCGATTCGGAGTCCGAGTCGGAGTTGACCCTCGGCCTGGTAGCTGACCGATTCTGTTTTTTAAAACACTAGTTTTATCCCACATGCATAAGAGATGTGTCACACACCCCAACAAATGCCTATATATTGGAGAGTCTTGGAGTTCATTTTACACACACACATTTTGGTGGAGGCAATTTCTTCTCTCTTGGATGGTGATGGAGCAACGTTCTTGGTTCTGCGTTTAGGATTTCTTGGTGCAGCGTCTTGGTGGAGAAGAATTCTTGATGCAACGTCTTGGGGTTGTGTGACACATGTGGGTGGCTGACCTTATGAAGACTTTGCTGGTTGAAGCATCCTGCTGATTGCCGGAACACCACCATTCTCTATCTCTGTTTTGGCTTGTCTTCCATCGATCTATTGGTATGTTCTATCTACATCTTACTTTGATAAAGCCCTAGAAGTTAAAGTATATTTGCACCTAGCATAGAACATCTTCAAAATTTAACATGGTTTCAGAGCTAAGAGAAGACAACGCCCAGCTTATGTCAAGAATCTAGGGCAGCGAGATGGGGACTGTTTAAGGCCAAATAAGGGTGTCGTTAAGGTTGTGTGGCAGGCCGCAGGCCATACCACCACAGCAAATGATAGCGTGGGGACTGAAGGGGTGGCCATGGAGAGGTCGAGATAGAGATCCGCTATCATGACCACAGATAGACTTCAGAATAGCCGCAAGCAGACTTTAAATCAATGCCCTAGATACAGATACGTGTGATCAGATAGCTGGTGAAGGTGACAGCAGAGAATAAGCCGCTAAGATGCATCTTCATCAAATTAATTAGAACCTGGTCAAACAAAGCCTATAGTAATTTACAACAGCAAAATTTTGCTCATCAACTGTGCCCTAGCCGCAGATAAAAGAGGAACAAAATTATTTCACACACAGCAAAGCACATTTCGAATATGAACCAACAAAAACCCCCATTTCAAAACGACTCCACAGAAATTCGACAGCCCCTGTGTTTTTATCTCCTTCGTAGATGTTGAAAATTGTATCACGGAAGAGCCGAAAGGGTCTCTTGATAACGTTAATCGAACTCGACTCGCCACGAAAAAATAGTGTCTGTGTTTGATTTCAAGTTCCAACTTCCTTCGTTGTTTGTTGGGTGACTGCGATACACATTGTGGTTCTCTAGTATGAACTTTCCAAAAAAAAAAAAACCCCATTGCATATTTATTGCGATACACAGAAAGACTAGAGATACACTGGCAGAAAACGCAAAATCTTTTTGAAAGTTGACGGCACCTCTGCGATCTCTCAATCTGCAGATACTTTCCCACGAAGTCCTCCAGTTCTTGGCGGCTAATGGAATTTTATCAAGTATTGTATTGAATGGGGGGCAAGTCCCTGAACAAATTCAGGTTTGAATGCACACTGTATACCATTGCACGCAGAATTTGCAATTGAAAAAGGATGGGAACTGAGTATTTTTTATTCCCTAACCAATATAACCGTAAGCAAAGTTAGGAACTAGGGAGATTCCTGAAACAAGGTGACACATATGAGAACACCGTAAAAAGAGTGGTCGAGGAGCGCATATGGTGGGTAGACCAAGCGAGGCCCAAACGAAATTAGTGTCAGAGTTGCCTAATCGTCCAAGCCAACATCATTGACTCACTTGGTCACTGAAAAATTTTGGGCGTGGAGCCAAAGATCAAATTGATTGACTGAAGGTTCCAAATTGAAGGAGTATGTGAAGAGACCCAGTTTTCGCATCAGTTCTGGGGGTCAATTTTGTGACAGAGCAATACAACTCTATGAGCAAGGAACTTACCAGAGACCTGTTAGCATGCCAAGCGGGTTTGTAACTGGAACATGGCATTATTGATTGAAGTATTACGCATACCTGTAGCAGTCAAATATGCACTTCTGTTCGTGATTATTCTCGCTATGTTCAGCTTGCTCTCTCATGCTCCAGTGGGGACGTTGTCACAAGAACATTCAAATACAACCAAGTTTCTCATCTGCTATCTGTCTAATCTTCAATCTAGTCTTGTGATAAATGGTATTTCGTTGAATTGGGTATGCTTGTAGAACGAGGCAGAGACTTGATCATTGGTTGGCCAAAGCTTAATACCCTAAAGCAGTTTGAAGTCAGATTCTTAGAGGGGTTGAAAGAAGCCACTTCAGACCAGGGTATCCTGATTGGAGGCTGAGAATATTTCTCTGGTAATCCTTCAGGTGACCAAATGCAAGGAGCATGTTACAATACCCCTGTAGAAGTCAAATTCTAGGATAAATTCATTGAAGGGTTGAGTTCCAGATTGATCAAGATTGACAGGACGAGTTTATCATTCCATCCTTGCTAAACTGGGCATCATTAATAATTCAGAAGAGTCGCACAAGGGTCCGTTCAGTCACCTTTGCAACCCCAGTTTGGTGGTACCTTCAGCAAAATTCCAGAGTTGAACTAGGGACAACTTTAAACACCTATGTTGCAATTGTCATGCTGACCATTACTATATGAAGCTATCATGAAGGACCTGCCTGGTACATCGGGGACAAGAGACCAAAGGGATGTAAGTGAAGTGCAACTTCAGCAAGTAAGTCATTTTATTTGTTCTTGATGTGTAGGAAGATATGGATAGTGACATATGGCAAAATCTAGATGATCTTGATCTGTGATATCTTCAAAGACATATGGCAAAATATATATAACCATGAAGTTTGATATCTTCAATTATGTATGGTTGTGATGAATATGATAGTGATGTGTATGATAATATTATGGCAACACTGTAATCAATGATATGACAATATATGATACCTGTCAAAATGTATAATAGATATATGGCAGTATATGGCTATGATTCTTATATGGCTTTCACAGTGGGTGAGTAAGATTCAGGCCTATGATTACAAAGACCTTTCCGAGTTGGTGTCTGGGATGCCTGAATTCAAAAATAATCATGAAGCCATTTGTCAGGGTTGTGCCAAAGGAAAGCATAGGGGACTTTTCTTCATTCCTCAAGTGTCACAAAGACATTTGATACACTCTGACTTATCTGATATGTTGCCTGTGAAATCCTTGGGAGGATGTTCTTATAGATGTCTTCTCTCACAAGAGGAGCTGGCATTAAGAGGGAGACCACAACCGTGTATGCTCCTGAGAAAATGAAGTTGTTGGAAGAAAGAAGAGAAGACTCTCATGGCTCAGGGGTACTCTCGAGGAAGACGAGAGACATATGGCCCCAAAGGGGGACATTCCGGGAAAACAAGAAGCCATATAGATACGAAGGGTATCTAGCAAGCCATGAGTACAATAAGAGCCTGGATCATTTGAAGAAGCCGTAAAGCATCAAGTCTGGAAGGATGCTATATGAAGGATGATGTCTGGGATATGGTCCCGAGACCGAAGGACAAAGCTGTTGTCACCTCAATATGGCTTTATAAGATCAAGCATGGATCTGATGGGAGTGCTAAAAAGTACAAGGCAAGATGTGTTGCCTGAGACTTCTCTCTAGGAAGGCATTGATTATGATTGCACCTGTGATCTATTACTACCCTCGCTGCTATGCAAGGATGGAGCCTTCATCAAATGGATGAGATGACCGCCTTTCTGCATGGTTCGATAAAGGAAGAGATGTATGTGGAGCATCCTCTGGGGTTCGAAGTCTAGAATAGAGACTCTCATGTATACAGGTTGAAGAAAGCCCTCTATGGGTTGAAGCAAGCCCCCAGGGCTTGGTACGAGAGGATAGATAGCTACTTAATGAAGTTGGGCTTCACTCGAAGCAATGTTGATATGAACCTTTACTTCAAGGTTGATAAAGAAGCCTCTCATTCTAGTTCTCTATGTGGACGATCTCTTCCTGATAGGTGCGGACCCTCTCATTCATCAGTGTAAGAGGGAGCTCGCTTCCAAGTTCGAGATGAAGGACCTAGGGCTGATACATTACTTCCTAGACCCTGGAGGTCTGGTAGAGACCTGGCAAGATTTTCCTCTCTCAAGGAAAATGGATTGTGAAGTTGCTGAAAAGATTTGGAATGGTGGACTGTAAGTCTGTGTCGACATTAATGGAGCTCAACTTTAAAAATTTGAGTGAAAGCACTATTGGGCCTATGCTAGCAAATCCTACTGAGTATCATTAACTCGTAGGGGCCCTGATGTTCTTAGGGAACATCCGTCCGAACATATGTTGTGTAGTGAACACTTTGAGTCAACACATGGTTGATCCTCATAACATTCACTGAGTTGGTGCCTAAAAACTCTTGAGATATCCCTGGGGAACGATAGACCATGGGCTGAGATACACTGCAGGGAGTTTGAGACTCCGTGTATATGCTAATGCCAATTGGGTTGGCAATGTGGTGGATCGCAAGAGCACATCTAGATGCAAGTTCACACTTGGGTCTACATCGAGCAGGAAGCAGAAATCGGTAGCTTTGAGCACCGCTGAGGCCGAATACATTGCAGCATGTATGGCCTGCTGTGAAGCCACTTGGTTGTGAAAGCTCTTTAGTGGGTTGTTCGAGCATGTGCTAGATGCGACCGTTATCCTTTGTGATAACCAGAGGGGGATTTGTTTGTCAGAGAATCCCGTGTTCCATGATCAATCCAAGCATGTTGATGTCTGGTACCATTTTATCTGGGATATAGTACAGCGAAGCATTGTAAGGCTCGATCATATAGGAACTAATGAGCAGGTCGCAGATATTCTCACAAAGCCCTTGGGGAAGGTCATCTTCCTAACCTTCCGTGAGAATCTTGGAATCGTGGAACGACCCTATTTGGAGGGTCCTGTTGGACAATGAGCTCTGGGAGCTCAAGGGGGGTTTTGGGGATAGCTTCTTGGAGCTATAAGCAACTACAGGGCTAGGCTTACCGAACCTTTTTGGTGTGCTTCCGCCCCACCATGATGATATTGAGTTGGTTTACCTCTCTCTGATATGTGCCCCATATGCATCCTACCCATGGAGTTTCGGACTCATGGGAAGTACCTCTCATTTGGCCAATGACGTGGGAAATGTGAATAGAGACCATAGCAAGACCGATGGACACATCGGAGATTGTCGTACTCTCTATGTCTAGGATGGCATGTGTCCAACCACTTGATCTAGGATCAAGTCTAGTGAGGTTTCTGACCTCCCACTGACTTCGGGTCAATTAAACCAAATTCGGGTTGGTATGTGACTTCTTTGAGTCCTATAGAGGTTTCGAACCTCTGAGCTAACTTCGGGTTAGCCGGGAGTGATGTTTTTGTGACACCTTTTGTTTTGAAATAAAGAAGCCAGCGAAGCAAGTTACGGCGAGATGACGCACGATGTTTGGATGGCACAGGTGGATGGAGTTCTCCCTAGTTGAGAAGGAGTGTTAATTTTGGACAACTAGGTCCAAACTCCATGTTGTGATGCTCAGATGACGATGCCAATATTTTTATTGGATTCCTCTTTCAGAGAGGTGCAAGATCAATCTAAAGATCATCTTGATCGAATGAGCAGAACATGTATTTTGAATTTATTCCACATGTGAAAGGTCGGCCTGTTTTATCCCAAATGCATAAGAGATGTGTCACACACCCTCACAGATGGCTATATATTGGAGAGTCTTGGAGTTCATTTTACACACACACATTTTGGTGGAGGCAATTTCTTCTCTCTTGGATGGTGATGGAGCAACATTCTTGGTTCTGCATTTAGGGTTTCTTGGTGCAGCGTCTTGGTGGAGAAGAATTCTTGATGCAAGGTCTTGGGGTTGTGTGACACGTGGGTGGTTGACCTTATGAAGACTTTGTTGGTTGAAGCATCCTGCTGATCGTCGTAACACCACCATTCTTTATCTCTGTTTTGGCTTGTCTTCCATCGATCTATTGGTATGTTATATCTATATCTTACTTTGATAAAGCCCTAGAAGTTAAAGTATATTTGCACCTAGCATAGAACATCTTAAAAATTTAACATGCGCTACGTCGAAATTATGGAGCGCAGTTTGTTGAGATTTTGAGTGAGCTTGCAGTGCTAGTGAGGGGCAGATAGGCAAGGGATGTTCTGATCTGAGGCCAAGAATACATACATCAGAGAGGCAGTTCCATAACAGGCAGCGCAGAGGCCAGTCGGAGGGACGCAGCCCAGCCAGGCTGACGCAGAGACCACGCAGAGAGGGTCGCAGACCCTTCTGGGTGACGCAGAAGCAGCGCAGAGGCCTTCAGAGTGACGCAGGGGCAACCTGTGCTGCACAGAGGCTGTGCTAGGCAGGAAAGGCTGACACAGAGCCTGGAAGAGCTGCGTTGGGGTTCCAGTGCGGCAAAAAGGGCTCGTATTCAGTGATTCCTGAAGGGTTTGAATCAGCCATATTTTTTGTCTCCGAGTGATCAGGCACAACTGTTGTGAATTTCTCTGTGGGGCAGACCACTACTAGTGCCCTAGATGTATTCAGATTCTGCTTAATAATAAAAACCCTCAAAGAGTTGTTAAACCGGTTTTCTCGCATTGGGTTTTTCCAGGGACATTTGTCCGAAAAATCATGTGTATCCTTTGTCATATGTGCTCTATGCTTCAATAAATGATTTGTATATGTGTAGGTTGCTAGTTGTGTTTACTTCGATATTTTCATAAATAATCATGTGTGTCCTTTGTCATATGTGCGCTATGTTTCAGTAAATGATCTGTATATGTGTAGGTTGCTAGTTGTGTTTACTTCGATACTACAGTAGGGTTTCTGTAATTTTATATTCAGAAATTTTCACATGGTAACAGAGCGATTGCAGATCACGCTGAAGCCATAAGCAAGAGGCTGAAGATTTTTGCTGCAGGAAGGCAGCTGAAGCTCACAAATCCAGAAAGAAGGCAGCGCAGCACCAGGAGGGACGCAGAGGCTAACGCAGGCCCTAGTGGGTGATGCAGAACCTGTCAAGCTCATGTTGGGCTGACGCAAGCCCTAGAGGTTGACGCAGTCCAAGTTGGAGAGACGTTGTGCCAATTGTCAAGGCTGGAATTGTAGCTTATGACCTTCAAAGTTGCTGGTGGGGCATCGGTTCTATTGGTGCAGAACAGTGCCTAGGAAAGTTGACGAAGTAAGGGGAAACAGTCCCTCAGCAGATTTTCTTGCCAAGAAATCTGAGATCAATTAGGGGGTGATCATAGAGGGTTGATTCGACAAATTGGGCGAAGGATTTCCGAGAGGGAAATCATTTGTCGAAGGGAGCAGTTACTTTAAAAGGTTTCTATCACCAAGGAACCCAGATCCGGTCTTATGTTGAGTGCAGCAACCGTAGAACAAAGAAGGGCACGTGTTTCGACTGTTTGAGCAGAGATAGCCCCGTACAAACTAAGAGATCAGGATAGGTTAGACAGTGTGTCTAACTTTGCTATTTGGAAAGCCAGAATCCTAACAGTCCCAGAGGAGTACGTTATTAGAGACCACGTAGAGAATGTCCTGGTTGTGCCAACCGATGTTGATGCTCAGAAGTTCAATGAAAATCAAGCGCAAGCTAAGCGCTTGATAATGGATGGAGTGAAAGATCACGTGGTCCCGCACATTGCTAAGAAGAAGATGGCAAAAAAGGTGTGGACAACATTAACCACGGTGTATCAAGGTAGCTTTGTCCAGAGGAAGATGCTTCTGGAGAATCAGATCTGGATGTTCCAGATGCACAAGGGAGAGGAGATCAATCCCTTCCTCTTCAGATTGCAAACTATCTGAGACCAGTTGATTGCCATGGGGGCAACTCCGGATGATGGACTCATGGTGAGGATTGCCCTAAATGCAGTCACCGATGAGTGGGAGACCTTTGTCCAAAATATCTTGGGCAAAGCACAACTCCCAAATTGGGGAGACATGTGGGCAGTCCTTCGACAGGAGGAGATCCGGAGGGTAACCAAGAGGAAATTCAGCAGCGGAGGAGTCAAGATAAAGAAGGAGGAGGAAGATGCAACCATAGCATCTAAGGGACATGCAGCAAGGGAAGAAGAAGAAGGACCTATCTAAGGTCCAGTACTTCAGATGTGGCAAATTGGGACACTTCGCCAGCACTTGTCTTAAGAGGAAGGACAAGGAAGCTTTGAATTCCAATGCAGCAGTAGCAAAAGGGGACGATGGCAGCGAAGATAATGTGGCCATGAGTGCTCATGTACCTCGAGAGAAGAGGCGGGGCAACATAGATCTATAGAGTGAGCTACAGATGGCGGTGGTAGCGATCCATGAGGTGCCCAAACTCTTGGATCACAAACGAACTACGGGAGCCTTAAGACAGTAGCAAGATGACTGGAGTAGTGGGTGCAGAAGATCATGCAGAAGCAGAGGCAGTGCTAGGACGTTGGAGATTGGAGCATCGCAGTGGCAGCAACAGCATGGTAGCAATGCTTATGTGGTGCAAAGCAGCAGACAGCGCAGAGCTTCAGAGAGACAGTGCAGAGCAGCAGCAGTGGGTGCTTCAATGATGAGATGCAGCCAGACTGACTTGTTTATCAGTTGATTGGGTGATTGTCCCTCAGTTGCTTACTTCTGAGCAACTGAGTTGCAGTGTAGCAGTTAGCAGTGGCAGTGTTATAGGCAGCATGATGCAGCAATTTGAGAGGGAGTTGCAGTACAGATGTGGCAGTGTCAGTGGCAGTGACATGGGCAACAGTACAAAAAGCAGCAGCGAAGTGGATGGAAGGCAGCAAGCCAAGCATCATCAGTTTGGGGACCAATGCCAGAGATCAGGGTGATGCTTTAGTGGTGAAGTGTTGCTAGAGCACATTCCTTGCTAAGAGGGAGTGTTGAGATTTTGGGTGGCATCAGATGTGCTCTAGCTCCGAAACTTTGTGGAGGTGCTAGAACACATGAGATCTCCAAGACCCAGAAATCGTTTGGAGAAATTCCACCCGATGTAAAAGTTATTCAAATAATTAAATTTTTTAATGGAGCCCCTAAGTCTAACTTAGGGAAATTGAAAAATTAAAGTGATTAATTTACACGTGTGGTGAGAATGTTCTAAGTGACATGGATCAAGCTTTCTCTAATCTTAGTCGTTGATTAGTGATTAGATCACGGCCGTTGATTTCTCAACGAGAAAAGTATTAAAGGAAAGCTTGGGGTCAGTTGGAGGATACACGCAAAGTAGCAACACTTGAGCTAAGTCGAAATTTTGGGGCGCAATTTGCTGAGAATTTTCAAGTGAGCTTGCAGTGCTAGTGAGGGGCAAATCGGCAAGGGATGTTCTTATTCGAGGCCAAGAACACATACATCAAAGAGGTAGTTCTGTACCAGGCAACACAGAGGCCAACAGGAGGGAAGCAGCCCAGCAAAGATGACGCAGAGAGGGACGCAGACCCTTCTGGGTGACGCAAAAGCAGCGCAAAGGCCTTCAAAGTGACGCAAGGGCAGCCTGTACACAGGCTGGGCTAGGCAGGAGAGGCTGACGCAGAGCTGTGTTGGGGTTCCAATGGGCCAGAAAGGGCTTGTATTCAATAATTCCTAAAGGGTTTGAATCAACCTTATTTTCTGTCTCCGAGTGATAAGGTACAACTGCCGTGAATTTCTCTGTGGGCAAACCACTATAGGTGCCCTAGATGTATTCAGATTCTACTTAATAATAAAAACCCTCAAAGATTTGTTGCGCCGGTTTTGCAAGTGCATACTATTTTATTAGTGTGTTAGAAGGTTTTTCATTATGGAATTTTCAAAAGTTAAAATCAAAGAGGCATTATGAAACAATCACTACTTTAGCGTGTTAAAATTGGACAACTAGATCAAAACTCCATGTTCTAATGCTCAGATGAAGACACCAATATTTTTATTGTGTTCCTCTTTCAAAGAGGTGCAAGATCGATCTAAAGATCATCTTGATCCGATAAGCAAAACATTTATTTTAAATTTATTTTTAATACTTTCAAAATATGTGCAGGTCGGCCTTAAGGGTTTACACCCCCAGCAAATGTGTCACACACCTCAATGATGGATATAAATAGAGTCACATCATCTCTCCTCTTCTGATTGGTTCGAGCTCCTTGGAGGCAGTTTTCGGTTCACACGTGGGAAAGAAGGACGAAGAGGATTCTGCTGCAGCTAGGGTTTCCATGCAAGTTTGACCAGTGTTGACTTGGTCAACGCATGGTTCAAAGAAGCTAATTTTTGGTGGAGAGTTTGATTTTGGCAGGCCACACATTTTGGCACAAGAACCGAGGTCATAGGTTGACCGAAGACCGAGCTGCGTTGACTTTTCTGAGTAGCATTAACTTTTCTGGGGTTGACTTTGAGTTGACCGTGTGGTTATTTTGAGGGTTGTTGTGACACATGCTGGGTTGGCTGACCAAGGAGACTTTACTGGTTGAAGCATCCTGTTGACCGTCATAACACACGACCACATTTATCTATTTCTGGTTTGTCTTCTGTTGATCCACTGGTATGTTCTATCAGCATTTTACTTGATTGTTTATGTGATTGCTGTAGTGAAAGGTAAAGTTGCATCAAGCATAGAACATCTACATAATTTTACATGGTATCAAAGCTGAGGTGATGACAAGCCCTATTCATAGCAATCACCGAAGAAGAAAATGGGTTCAACAAACTATGGCTTCAAGGATGATGACTTCCATGCTTGGAAGATGATATTGGATCTTAAATTGGAAGACCAAGATGTCATGGACTATGTGCAGGGTAAAATCCAAGAACCTCCATCCACTGCTACTACACTGCCAAAACCAAGTACAAGAAGGGGGAGATCAAAGCAAAGTTAATGATCAAGGAATCCATTCATAAGAGTCTGGTGGCCTACATCTCTGAGTTGGGCACATCGAAAGAGATGTATGATAAGTTTATCCTTATGTTCAAGGCCAACAATGCAAATCAAGTACTATTCTTCAAGAATCAATTAAAGAATCTGAAGAAAGGCAGGGATGAGTCTATCCAATCATACTTTTTGAAGCTGACCAAGATCAGGAATAATCTGTTGGCTATTGGGGAGACAATAGATGATCGAGAGATGGTACTCACGGCACTTGGAGGGCTCCCATCCGAATGGCATGTGTTCAACACTACCATTCTAAATAATAATGTGATACCTGACTTTGACGAAGTACTATCAAGATGCGTTCAAGAAGAGACTAGAATGAAGGAGTATGGAAATGAAGGAAATGTTGCCTACGCTGCTCATTCTAGGAAGAAGAACTTTGGTGGTCCAAAGAACAAAGGAAAAGCAAGGGCCCAAGGAAAGAAGGGCAAGTGTTTCACTTGTCATAGGACAGGTCACTATGCTAGAGAATGTCTTTTCAAGAAGGATTCTCACGATGGTGATGACAACAACAACCAGAGAAATGGAAATAAAAGGAACAACAAGTTCAAGGGAAAGAGGAAGACTTCCTCCGGCGGAAATGATCAACCTTTCAAAAGGTCAAGAAACTCCAAATATGAGGAATCAAATGTTGTTGATAAAAGAAATGAATACATTCTTGTATCTTCCCTCTCTGTTGCATCTCCACCTGACACTATGGATGTCTGGTTGATAGATAGTGGTGCCTCAAGGCACATCACTAGGTTCAAGGAAGCACTCTCTGACATGGTTGAGAAGGATAATAATCTAGAATTATCCTTGGAGATAATGCCACATATCCCGTGAAAGGGACAAGGACTGTGACCCTCCGCTTGTCTCAAGGTCAAGTCCTCCGCTTGCAGGATGTACTATATGTACCTAATTTGAAGAGAAACCTTGTGTTTATATCAGCCATGGAAGACAAAGGTTTCAATGTGGCATTCACTGATGGAAAGGTACGCATGTGGAAAAAGAGCTTCAAGGAAGCTATCACAATTGGGTTTAGAGTTGATACACTCTACCAAGTTGGAGGAAGTCCACTGAGAGCGATGACATGTGATACTATCCGACAGAGTGAACTATGGCACCGGAGGTTTGGACACCTTCACTACAAGGCCCTTCCCGAAGCAAGTAAGGTGGTGACAGGGATGCCCGAGTTTTCAAATAATCATGAAGGTGTATGTAAAGGTTGTGCCGAAGGAAAGCATACAAGGGGACCTTTCCCCTCAAGTGTCACAAAGACATCTGGTGTCTTGCAATTGATCCATTCCAATCTATCTGGTATGCTGCCTGTGATATCCATGGGAGGATGCTCTTATTATATGACGTTCATAGATGACTTCTCTCGCAAAACCTAGATATACTTCTTAAAGAAGAAAGATGAGGCTTTCATGTGGTTCCATACCTTCAAAGCCTTGGTGGAAATTATGACAGGGAAGAAGATCAAAATTTTGAAAACTGATAATGGCACAGAATACGAGACAAACGAGTTCAAGGAATTTTGCAGAGAAGCTAGCATCAAGAGAGAGACCACAACTATCTATACTCCTGAGCAAAATGGCGTTGCTAAACGAAAGAATAGCACCATTGTGGAAGCTGCCCATGCCATGCTATGTGACCAAGGTCTACCGAAGTTTCTATGGGGAGAAGCTGCGAACACTGTTGTGTACATACAAAATCGATGCCCGCATTCCACTCTGGACTCCAAAACTCCCAAAGAGGTTTTCTCTGGTAAGAAACCTGACGTCTCACATTTTAGAGTTTTTGGATGTCCTGTTTATTTTCATGTGCCTAAGAAAAGAGGAGCACGCTGGATGCTTCTGGGAAGAAAGGAATGTTTGTGGGCTACAGTGAAACTTCGAAGGCCTATAGAGTCTATGTGCCTGGTCAAAGGGAAGTGGAGATATGCCACAATGTCACCTTTGACGAAGATGCTTCCCTGAAGAAAGTAGTCAATCTTCCAAGATCTAAGGAAGACCATGAAGCAAGGCCTGTAAATCAAGAAGGACCGAAGGACGAGACGATGCCCGATGGACCCGATTGATCCACCTCCTTCACTGGGAAGAGACCATCATGGCTCAGAGACACTCTCGAGGATGCCAAGGGACATATGGCCCCAAGGGGGACATTCCCTGAAAGCAAGAAGCCAAGTAGATACCATGGGTATCTTGCAGCCATGAGTACTATTGTACAATTTGAGCCTGGATCTTTTGAGGAAGTCTTAAAGCATCAAGTCTGGAAGGATGCTATGCACGAAGAGTACGAGTCCATAATGAAGAATGATGTCTGGGATGTGGTTCCAAGACCGAAGGACAAAACAGTTGTCACCTCAAAATGGCTCTACAAGATCAAATATGGATCTGATGGAAGTGCTGAAAAGTTCAAGGCAAGGTTCGTTGCCCATGGCTTCTCTCAAAAGGAAGGAATAAACTATGATGACATATTTGCACCTGTGGCCCGATATACCACCATTCGATCTATCATAGGCCTTGCTGCTACGCAAGGATGGAGTCTCCATCAAATGGATGTGAAACCCGCATTTCTGCATGGTGCGATAAAAGAAGAGGTATATGTGGAGCAACCTCTGGGTTTGAAGTCCAGGATCGAGACACCCATGTCTGCAGGTTGAAGAAAGCCCTCTATGGGCTAAAGCAAGCACCCAAAGCTTGGTACGAGAGGATAGATAGCTACCTGATGAAGTTGGGCTTCACTCGTAGTAATGTTGATCCAAACTAATACTTCAAGGTTGACAGGGAGAAGCCTCTCATTCTGGTGTTGTATGTGGATGACCTCTTCCTGACAGGTGCTAACTCTCTCATTCATCACTGCAAGAGGGAGCTCGCTGCTAAGTTTGAGATGAAGGACCTAGGACTGATGCACTATTTCCTAAGCCTGGAGGTCTGGCAAAGACCTGGCGAGATTTTCCTTTCTCAAGGAAAATACATTGTGAAGCTTCTGGAAAGATTTGGTATGGTGGACTGCAAGTCCGTGTCGACACCAATGTAGCTCAACTTTAAGAAGTTGAGCTGCAATGCTGCTAGGCCCGTATTAGCAAATCCTACTGAGTATCGTCAACTCGTAGGGGCCCTGATGTTCTTAGTGAACACTCGTCCAAATATATGCTTTGCAGTGAACACTTTGAGTCAACAGATGGTTGAACCTCATCACTTTCACTGGGTTGGTGCCAAGAATCTTCTGAGATATCTTCGGGGCAAGATAAACCATGGGCTGAGATACATTGTCGGGAGCGTGACACTCCTTGGATATACTAATGCCGATTGGGCTGGCAGTGTGGTGGATCGTAAGAGCACATCAAGATGCTACTTCAATCTTGGTTCTGCTTCGATATCATGGATGAGTAGGAAGCAGAAGTCAATGGCTTTGAGCACCGCCGAGGCCGAATAGATTGCAACGAGTAAGGCCTGTTGTGAAGCAGTTTGGTTGCGAAAGCTATTTAGTGAGCTATTCGAACATGTGCTAGATACCACCGTGATACTCTGTGATAACCAGAGTGGGATTCGCTTGTCCACGAATCTCATGTTCCACGATCAATCCAAGCATATTGATATCAAGTACCACTTTATCCAGGATATGGTACAGCGAGGCATCGTAAGGCTCGATCATATAGGAACTAATGAGCAAGTTGCGGATATTCTCACTAAGCCCCTAGGGAAGGTCAAGTTCCTAACCTTCCGTGAGAATCTTGGTATCGTGGAACAACCCTATGATGTGGGCCCTGTTGGACGATGAGCTCTGGGAAGCCTTGGGGATAGCTTCTCGAAGCTATAAGCACTCACGGGGCTAGGCTTGCCGAACCTTGTGGTGCTTCTGCCCCACCGTTATGATGTTTGAGTTGGTTCACCTCTCATTATCTGTGCCCCGTATGCATCCTACCCATTCAGTTCAGGGCTCATGGGAAGTACCTCTCATTTGGCCAATGAGGTGGGAAAAGCTAGAGACAAGTAGCAAATATTGATGGACGCATCAGAGATTGTCGTACTCTCTATCTAGAATGGCACGGTCCAACCACTTGATCTAGGATCAAGTCTAGTGAGGTTTCGGACCTCCTACTGACTTCGAGTCAGATAAACCAACTTCGGGTTGGTGTGAGACTCTTTGTGAGTCCTCTAGAGGTTTCAGACCTCTGGGTTGAATCTGTCAGCCGAGAATGATGTGTTTGTGACTGACCCAATTATGTTATGAAATAAAGAGGCCAGTAAAGCAAGTTACGGCGAGATGACGCACAATTTTTTATTGCACAGGTGGATGGAGTTCTCCCTAGTTGAGAGGGAGTGTTAAAATTGGACAACTAGGTCCAAACTCCATGTTGTGATGCTCAGATGAAGACACCAATATTTTTATTGGGCTCCTCTTTTGGAGAGGTGCAAGATCGATCTAAAGATCATCTTGATCCGATAAGCAGAACATTTATTTTGAATTTATTTTTAATACTTTCAAAATATGTGCAGGTCGGCCTTAAGGTTCTACACCCCCAGCAAATGTGTCAAACACCTTAATGATGGATATAAATAGAGTCAACGTTGGAGGACATTTCACTGATCTCATCCTCTCACATCATCTCTCCTCTTCTGATTGGTTCGAGCTCCTTTGAGGTAGTTTTCGGTTCACGCGTGGGAAAATAGGACGAAGAGGATTTTGCTGCAGTTAGGGTTTCCACAAAGGTTTGACTAGCGTTGACTAGGGTTTCAACGCATGGTCCAAAGAAGCTGATTTTTTGTGGAAACTTCGATTTTTGCAGGTTGTACATTTTGGCACAAGAACCAAGGTCATAGGTTGACCGAAGACTGAGCTGCGTTGACTTTTACTTGCTATTGTTTTGCGTTGACTTTCATGGGGTAGTGTTGACTTTTCTGGGGTTGACTTTGAGTTGACCATGTGGCTGTTTTGAGCGCTGTTGTGACACATGCTGGGTTGGCTGACCAAGGAGACTTTGCTGGTTGAAGCATCTTGTTGATCGCCATAACGCACCACCACATTTATCTGTTTCTGGTTTGTCTCCTGTTGATCCACTGGTATGTTCTATCAACATTTTACTTGATTGATTATGTGATTGTTGTAGTGAAAGGTAAAGTTGCATCAAGCATAGAACATCTACATAATTTTACAAGTTGCACTGCATTGTTCATCTAACCTTGGCATCGATTCTTTGATCCCCTAACAAAGATCTTATCCTCTTCCACTTTGGGTGAGGAGTCCGAGAGTCCAAACCTCCCTCTAGATTTTTGCAATGAGGATTCTCGTCATGAAATCAAGGAGAGTCTTGAAAGTCTTATTTTGATCACCTTTGAGTCTATTTTTAGCTATTCTCCCACCTTTGCAACAATTTATATAGAGAAGGATGTGGGTCCAGACTCCAAAACTTTCATAGGATATTCTTTTGGATGTTGGTGGTATAACCTACAATCAAACATTGGATTATGAACAGGTTTGTTTTAGGTGCAAATCTTGCTTGAAATTAGTCACCAAACCTCTGCTTATCCCAAGCAAGTTTCTAAGGTTGCCCCTTCAAAATATGCAATAAAAAAGGCAAAGAAGAAAAGCATAACAACCTGGCAAAGCATGTAGAATTGCAACATCATATCATCAATTCAAAAGAAACAAAAACAAGAGAGCGAGCTGGTGCAAACTAGCCCCCCACTTCATGATAATCATTGACAAGATGATATAGTTCATCCTAAGGGGATGAGGTGTAAAGATCATCCAACTAATCTAGTGAACAAGTTCAATCGTAAATCCCTACTTCCTTTGAGGGTCATCCTAGTGAGTATAATGACACACACGATATCCTTCCCTGAGAGGAACAACAAGGGAAATAGATTGAATATTTAAAAAAGTAATAAAAAGGGCAACATTCTTGTGGATTTTGTTGAAGAAAAAGTCTTAGTTTTAGAGGATATGCTAAATTGGGATCTAATGCTTCCCTTTGGAATGAAGGGACTTGGCAATGAAACAAAGAACTTTCAGCCAAAAGGAAGATCATTAAACTATGTCAAGAAAGATTATTCTCACAAAATGTTATAAGGACAAAACTGGACCGGCCGATTCAGATCGGCTCGACCATTTTGAGGCAAAAACCGGTTTGAACCAGTGACTTTAACCATTTTTGTCCGGTTCGATACGGTAAAGCCACGTAGAACGCAACAAGTGGAACCTGTTTTGCTTTTTGTCTTTTAATGTTTGCCTTAGCTGGGCACTAGCCCATAATAGGTGTATAATATTCAAGCATATGGCCCTACTATTGATATGCATTTCATGGTACTGTTAAATTCTTAAAGTAAAAGTGACATTCTCCTTTATCTTTCATTTTCATCCTTTTACTTAAATTTTTAACATTACGATGAAGTGGCTCAAGATGTTTGAGAGTGGTTTTGACCTCATTGTATTTCATAGTGAGAAAGTAGAATTTTAGATCTCACTCAAAATCCAACAGACTTAACAGTTTTAAAGGATTTCAGGATTGGGGGGATTGCAACGCTACATTGGATTTTCTCATGTACGAGGGTATGGAACTAGTATTTAACAATGTTCCACCAACTACCCGGAACGTGGGGGCGAGGATACGCAGGAGCGGCCTATGCAAAAGCTCCCCGCCAATTTTTAGGAAACATGGGGGGACGTCAGGGTCTTAAAAACTTATAAATATAATGATATATCATATATCATCGAAATTTTAATATTTATAATGTAATTGTCTTTATCATTATATAATATATAACACTTACATCATGAAGGATAAATGGTAAATCGATAAATCACATTACTGAAACAAATTTAAAACGAAAAGCATGATATCATATAATCATACATCATACATGTAAGTTTGTAATTGTACAGTGTAACTACTAACAATGTACAATGAAAATAAATGTTTAAAGTTTTAAAGTTTAAACCATATTGAAGTTCCAACTATGAATATTGAATATTGAAATAAAACTTAAAAGTCAAGTCTGATACATCAAGAGTCAAATTTTTAATATTTATAGAGTCAAGACTCAAGTCTAATTTATCATATATCAAGATTCAAAATAAACTGAAGTTTGAAACAGAAAACTTAAAAGCAAATAAGTTAATAACATAACATATCAATTTTCAAATGATAAATCATAAATAGCTCAATGAGCAGCGTTCAGCATTCAACGATTGGTCACTGGATCAGTGACTGAGCGGCGGCAGCATTCAGCGATGGTCAGCGTCAAGCGACCGAGCGACGACAGCTTCGGCGTCGAGTGTTCACCAAATCGGGCAGCAATGGCAGCTTCAGCGTAAATGAAATGTCAAATGAACAATGAAACATTAAAATAAACTTTTAAGTTAACTCAAACCCTTAGAAATTCGGAATTTTTATTTTTCATTATAAAAAATTGCAATTTTTTTACTAGGGAAACGACCCCTCACATCCCCTTTCGCCTAGGAAACGATCCCCAATGGAGGATTCAACCCTGAATATCTAGGAAACGATCCCTCAGAAGTTTCCTCGCATACCCTGCTTTTTGGGAGCATGGGGAAACGACCCCAGTCGTCCCCAAGTCCCCGAAGCGCAAGGGAGCTCGAAAACTCGACCCCAGGCTAAGTCACCGGGTTCAGATTTGAAATTCGCCGAACCTCAAACGATTTCGAACAAAATCGATTTTGTTCGCCGAACTTGATGCCGAACTCGAACGCAAACTTGATGCCGAATTCAAACCCAAATTAAATGCCGAACTCTAACGAAATTTTTTAAAATTCAGTAAAAATTTGATTCGGTTCGCTTGCAATTCGATATGGTTTATGCAAATTTTTCTAGCTGACATAAATTTTTAGATTCTTTGAGATATGCCCATAGTACATACAATAGTATCTATAAAGATGAATGTCACATTTATTTTTTAGCCTGCTTAAAATTCATTTTTTATATATACGCATATTTTTTTCAAATTTCTATATGTCGAATTTTATGCCGAACGTTATTGGTAAAATTTTAGGTGTTGAACTTTATTCGCATTTCAAGGTCGTCGAACGAGAACACAAACATGGTGACTTGGCCCCCAGGGGGAGGGATGCGACCCCGTGGACCATTGGTATCTAATCAAGAGCACCAAGTCCTCTATGTACCTTGATGTTGGTGGCATTGGTTGTTGAACTCCTCTATCGCGAGCCTACTAAAAAGATTACACATCACCCAAACAAAATCTTGACTAAACATGCTATGATTTTTCTATCTTACTTTAATGCTTAGAGGTAGAGGGTCATATTAATGACAAAGATCCCAATATAGGCAATTATTTTGATGATATCTAGGTATTTGTTGTAGCATAATTCTTTTTGGATGTTAGAGGTCATGTGGAGCTTGTTTGTTGATGTATTTTCGGTTTAGAGATGGATTGCACTCGGCTCTATTTTGATTATGTGCACCCTTACGTGCTATATAAATGAGAACTTTTGCTTAATTGTGTATAAATGGTTTAGATTCATATGGATGCACGTGAATATATATGTTTTTCTACAAAATTTGAATATTTTATGTGTTTTTGGGTGACCGGTTTTTTGGTCCGGTTTCTGTACTATCTAGACCAACTCCTGGTCCGGGGGTCTACCGATTCAATGAGCGGTTCGGTTTTGATAACTATGTTCTCACCAATCAAACCTATCTAGGAAATCAAAAGAATTTAGATTGAGCAAGACATATTTAAGTTTTGTGTAGGCACACTTGATTCCATCTTCTTGTTAGTGTTTTTCATAAAAGTAGGTAGTTGGCAAGCCGATTTATTTGCGACATTCCATGTTTTGTGCTATATTGTCAATCAGTTTGTAACCATTATGAAAAATTTTAGTGATTGGCCTTCTCAAACAATATAATAAATAAAAATAAAAGCAAAAATTCTAGCATTTAATATGAATATATTTCTACTTTCTATTAAAAATAAAACTAGGCTTGAAGTTAACAAAGACTTGTATACTTGATTTCCTTGTTTGCTAATTTTCAACAAGGGACTTTAAATTTTTCAAAATTTTCCATACATAAATAGTTTGCGCAATTGAGTCACAAGTAATTAAGATGGTCATTGTTATGCCTATTAAATCACACCCAAAAATAAATAGAATAATCCATAATCAGGAAATGAGTGTGTGTCCACTAAGTCAGAAGATCAAAACACAACACAAAAGCTAAAAGTAAATCCACAAAAGAATCGCCAAATTATATGTGCATAAAAGATGTCTACTGGTAGGAAAATTTCATAAAATACAATAATCCCATGAATATGAGAATATGCACAATAAAATTATCATATCCATGGGGTGTTTTGATGATTTTTAGTATACAAAAGCCAGCCACTTTTCCAACTTTAAAAATAACAATTCTTTATTGAAATTAAAGAAATCATAGAAGTATCTGATAGATTTTCAAATGCGACTTCAGTTGTAACTTTTCTCTCGAAAAATTACTTTTTAACAAACTTGTGCTTCAATTTAAACATAAACTTGAGCCCTGTAAGTCATTTTGCTTCTCATTACTGCATTCAGACATCTTCGTCCCTCTTGTTTTCAGAAGCAAAAAAACTACAACAGTATGCACACAATCAAATTGATCAGCAATTTGCAAACAACCCGCATAATTTATCAACAAACACATTCAACTGAGAAAATACCGTGAAATTTATCCTACAAAATGTGCACTCCGAACAAATAAGATGAGCTGCAGAGAATTAGCAAGAGATATAAGAAAACAGTTGAAGCAAGGGAGATATGTCACAAGGATATGCCATCGGAATTTGTTGAAGAATAGCCACAATATAGTTACCTGCTCTCACCTGGAGTCAGAAATTTGTAATCCAAATCGAACAAAACAATGAGATGATGTCATAACAGTGTACACGAATGAACAATAGAGCAAAATTGACAGCGTTGGGATGTCTAACTGCAAACCGAAAATTGTTCTCAGCGGGCTTTTAAATAATTCTGCACAATCAATGTTTTCCAAAAGATAATGACACTGGCCATGTCACGTGTTGAAGATGTCCTTACTCAGGACATAGTCTAAGAACCTTTAACAAAAGCTGATAATAGTTCAAAGAAAAAATAACATATTATCCGAAAAACATCAGGTAAGTTACGAATTTTCAAAGGACAAATTACACATTTGGAAAATAGATAATTTTCAAAGGACGTTCAAATTATTCAACCGATGAATTTTCAAAGAAAAAATTGGCACCTGGAATCAAGAGTTTGATGGGAAAAAAAGGAATCAATATCTTCCTCTACAAAGGAAAGTGATAGCGAGTCATTTCCTTGACTCGGTCTGCCTGAATAACATGCAGTCCATAAACCTGCATTCGGTAACCCTGCGAAAAAAAACCTATTAACCTTTTTAGTACATATAGATTTTTCTTTCCGCAAGAAGAAACTTAATCTGCCAACTTGGACATGCATACATACATAATGGAAAATAATATAGAATAGGCTAAAAGCAAGCAAAATGGATTACTGGAAAACAGAGTTTACACGCGTCCTCCAGCAAGAATCTTCAGTTGACAACTTAGCAGTATGAAATTCACCTTACCAATCCAACCCTGAAAACTGAAGGGCTGTTAATTCGCACTCCTATGTAAATTAAGTTTGATTCTTACACATCCCATTCAATTAGGTAAGTTCTGCACAAAATTAGGTAAATGCAATCTATTTCGATATCTACTAACCCTGCATTGTTCAAAAAAGCTGAAATCTTTTAAAGAAAGAAATATGGTTTCAGTGCGGCCACTAACTCGTTCAAGTCTGGCTAATTCAAAACAGCATTTGCGGTCAAAGTATCTAAAAAGAAGTTGCAGAAATTTAGCGTGCACACACAATCTACCTGATAATTCGAAAAATGTCGACCAATTCTTTCCCGAAATTTCATGCTATATTGAAGAATCGACGCATACCGGACGAGCCTCCCCGTTTAAGGCCCGATATCCGTCCCGTTTTTCATGCATAATTAACCATAAACAAACGCCGAATTCCTGGGATCGGACTGCTAATCTAGGGTTTGTAAAGAATCATTTCTTGTCCCGCCTACCAATTTTGTTACCGAATTATGGGATCGACGGAGTGCACGAGTTCGAGTCCCGAGCATAACCGTAATATTTTTGGTTATCGCGTGACCACAGTTGCGAGGGACTTCCTGGGATTCGAACCCGTATTCAACGGCATTGAATTTCTATTCGGCTCTGGCTAACAGAAAAACACATGAGAAATATCTGTACCAAAGGCTGCCATTCTACTTACGGAATTGAAACCCTTATTAAAAGTCGATTGTATGGGGAATTGAGATCCGTTTACAAGGTTGCAACAAATATAAATGCGATTTTTTTGGGGAGGACACAGTGATGTATGATTGAGTGTACCTTTCATCATTTAAGTGGGCCACAATCGAATGATATCTCGACACGTGGACGACTGTGAAACGTCGCTTTCGTCAGTAGGGAACAGACACGTATCGTTGTCCCCACTAGGATCTTAGGGGATAACACAGTAATCTGGATAGATATTGAGTAATCCAGATTCTCAATATTCTACAAAACAATATTTATATTCAACTCGAATCATTGTAAGAGAACAATAAAAAAAAAAATAGTCAGAATCTCATTTGTGACAAGGGAAAATTTGTCCACCATGCCCTCTTTAGAATCAGTGAAAACCAAAGGTTTACAAAACCTGTCAGTGGCATTGAGAGATCCCATTTGTGGGAAGTAAGTGGTCACAACCAATGTTCGGTTGTTTTGTCAATGGTAGGTGGATTCTATTTGTGGGTAGAAGTGAGAATCTAAGGTTTGGATTGTGAGTTAGAGATTCGATATGTTTTTAAGTTTCATATTGATCATTTCAATTTGAAATATGTTAAAGAATTATTTTATATAACTATTAAAGATTAATATTATAGATTTAATTGCAATAAAATATTCAAGAGTGTAAAAATATATTGTTATTTTAAATTTATGATTTTGGTAAAAGATTGTCTGATGAAATTATATTGCCATAAAAGTACAAATGTTAATATTGTAGATTTAACTGCAATAAAATATTTAAGAGTGTTAAAATATATTGTTATTTTAAATTTTTTATTTTGGTGAAAGATTGTCTGATCAAATTATATTGCCATAAAAGTACAAAAGTTTAAATTCTTAAAAATTATAGTTTTTTATGAATTAAAAAAATGCATTATAATTAATTTAAATTTTTTTAAATATTTGTTTAAATTTGATGAGTTAAATCATTACTTACCATTAAGTTGAAATCAATGTAGTTGGATGTTAGAAAATAATATGTTGAAATTAAAGATAACAAAAACATTATAGATATTTATAGTGTAATTTTAGTGAACGACTTTTCTATTATAACTATTTAAATTAATGGAGTTGTCTTTAGTGCGACTTTTTGAAGTTTCAGGTGCTGGAATCCGGTGAAAAATTTTGAGGTAAATTCTTGGTTTTTGTTATTCAAACTGGTTTTTTGACTCTATATATGGATTCAGCACCCTCAAAAATCACTAGGGCACTTCGATTGTGCAAAGTTAGCAATCAAACTTCTCTTTTCAATAAATTCCTGCCGTAAAAAGTCACCGTAAAAGCTTTCAAAAAGTCGCACTAAAGACTACTCGCAAATTAATATTTATTTAATTTGAACATATAAATTATTAAAATCATAAACATTGTGTTGAAAATGAGTTAAGATGTTATTGTGATATTAGGGATAAATAAAATGGTTAAATGGGGTTGTTTATCCTTGGGACAATTTTGTTTGGATGGTTATTTTATTTTTTCAACAAAAAAAGTGTGAGGTATTTAATTTTTTTTTTTTAATTAATTATTATGGTGGAAATAGATTCAACACTATCAAATACACTCTGAGTATCCAAAATCTTAAAGCTTAATAGTTATAATCTAAATTTCCAAAATATTTTGTCAATTTTTATCAAAATCTTATTAAACATAGCCTCCTTAAACTACTCATAGTTAAACCTTACCAAAAATAACATAATACTCATAATAAAAATTATAACTCAAATTAAAAATACAATAAATATAAAAATATATAAAATAACCTAATAAAAAAAAATCATTTTTCACCTCGGAATATATATAAAAAAATAATCGTAACACTCCAACAAATTAAAAAACTCTTACTAATAAATTAACAAGTCACAAATCAACCAAAACAAACTTTCATTTTTCACCTCAATATATATGTATATATATAAAAGAGAAATAAGCATGACACTTCAACAAATTAAAAAACTCTTACTAATAAATTAGCAAGTCACAAATCAACCAAAACAAAATTTTAAATTTATTAATTATATGACCATCCTAAAAATACTATAATAAATAGCATTTGGTATAATGTTACATCTTTTGTATATGTAATTGTAATTATGTACATGATTTATGCCCGGGGAACATCTTAATGTTTTATTTATTTTTTATTGCTATAAAGTGTTAATTTAATATTTTAAATATAAGAAAAAATTGAAAGAGATGTAATTATTATTATAAATATAATGTTGTATTTTGGAATGTTTAATTTATAATAGTCGTGTTATGAAATATTATGTAAAATATGTGATTAAAGGTTTAAATCTTTTTTATTTATCTCATGAATTTTGTATTGAGGTATGTGCGGTTTCATTTAGAGGTTATAGTGGTAGTGGTTGGAATCAATCCCATATCAAACAAAGACAAGGCTAACCCAGTTGTAGATTCCTATAATCACAACTATATAGAAAGAGAGAGAGCAAATGTCAACATGTCCAACTATGAAAACTACATTCTACCTAACATTTAAAGGGAAATATTTTGATCTTTTCAAATTTATATTGTTTAAAAGTGTTTATTTGAACTATCGGGTATTAAAGACCCCACATATGGTGCAACAAGGGGGGAGGTCTTGGCGTCAAGCCACACCTCACCCCTCTCGAGAACCATGAAATCTATGATCACACTATGTGGATGCTAGTGTTTGCACTAACCTCGTACATTCACTCCGAGGTGAGGGTAGTACAAATGAAGTCGTCATTTTGATGGATATTGTAGGGTTGGACATGCATTGAGGTTCAGGATCATTATGAGGAAATCTAGAAGGTTTAAGTGATGCATGTGAGGGGACATGTCTACAGTAGAAACGAAACCACGACTCTTAACGCATGCAATTTTCAAGGCCAATGCATTTTATGATAATCTCCCCATTCATTATTTGTGCTTTACATTCTGGTTCGTAAGCTTGATTTGTCATTCTCTAGGTTGTTATCTAGTTGGTTTATTGCTAGCAAAGTGGTTGTCAAGGGTCATTTGTAAAGCTTGCATGGGTCATCGAAAAACTAATGGGAAGGAATCAATGACAAGACCACTTCGAAGTTCTAGGGTGGAGAGGGATGTAGCCACTACTGTCATTGTGTACCATATCTTAACTTCCCCAAAGTGGTGTCATTGTGTCTAAGTGTTGGAGAAGCGCACCAGGGCAACGAGGAAGATTATAACAAAGCGCGAGATGGTGGAATTTGTTAATGATATGAAAACTTCAAGCACTCAAGACACAAAAATATAGTTCATACAAGAATTATACTAGCACGTTGAAGATTTTGTCACACTAGCTCTGTCATCGTAGGAAGAGGAGTTGCAACACATCATCAATAAGTTGGATGCTCTCGAGCGGCATAACAGGTTCTTAATTACCCTTGTCTCTTGGTTGGTGAAGAAGCAAGGTGGGAAGATCCATGTGCGAGTGTTGAAAACCTACGAGGATGCTCCCATCACCCTCTTTGATGAGACCAAGCACCATGAAGCATTATGAACTTTTAGTTTTATAATGGTCTCTATCTCGCCTTTTACACCAATCCTTTAGCTTTACATGGAACTTGTTGTTGAAACGATTAAGGCTCGGATTCCCTTAATGGGTCACTCAAGTTTTGTCTTAGTTCATGATAAATCACGGTTTCCCATCTCAAGGTAGGATGTTCAATGCGATTTTGGTATTAATTTTTGTTATAGTCATAATCTTACCTCTCACAATTGCATTAATTGTTATCAATAACTATTATGGACAATAAAATACCTTTTCTCTTTGTATGTATGTGTGTGTATATATATATATATATATATATATATATATATATATATATATATATATAATTGTGAAAGATACATTTTAATGAATTTATTATAATTAAACTTAATATATTGAATTTTTTTTAATTATATTTGTTAATTGGGGTTATCATCGGTGGTTGGAAGGAAGGAATGGAATCCTCTTCAAATATCCCAAGTGACATGATCAATGTTGACAGTAGTGATAGTACAATGTGTTGTACATGTGAAAAAAAATGAGTTATATTTATTTATAATAAGTGAACTTTTGATCATACACATTCCCTACGACTAATACATACCTTTGCAACATGAATCTTATGGTTGAGAGATGTAACTAGAGTTTTTGTAGTTCCTTGATCCATGTTAAATTATGGAGATTCAAAGAAGAAATTTGTTGAAGGATTGGCAGCTCACGCCTTTGTTTCTTATAGTGCCATATTGAAAGTCGTATATGTTCTTTTGGTTGTTCAGGAAGCCTCGACCCCCAATAATGTTATGGATCAAGAAGCCTTTAATGATTATTCTCTTTTTTTAGATAAAGGGTTAGTATGCATATTTAATGGGTTTTGGTCGTGATTGTCTAATATACACAAGTGGATCTTTGAATCGTGGAAACCCTTATTATCGGATGATCTGACCATTTATCCTCTAGCTAGGGGTTTGTTTGTTGTTGATTTTGATAATGCCAAGGACAAGGAGAATTTTTTTTATTATGGGGCCTAGTTTTGGGGCAACACTAGCCATTTTTTACAGCACTTGACTCCCACCTTTGATCTTGTATCGACATCTATTTCCTTAGCTCCTATTTGGGTTAGGCTTCTGAATATCCCCCTGCATTTTTAGAATCTCTCAATGCTATCCTCTATTGGAAATGTGTTAAGGAAGTTTTATTACTATAGTACATCAGGAAAAATGTATTATAAAACTACTTATGCATGAATTTGTGTGGAAATGGATTTCAGCAAGGGTTTTCCAGCTGAAATTAATCTGTCAGGTCCAAATTATGTGTGGACTCAAAAGATCAATTACGAAAATGTGTCTTTTTTTGTAGAGCGTGCTATGAAATTGGGCATGTACTCGAAAACTGCCCAAAGTGTTTGCAGAACAACAATGCTCGGAAAAATAACTAGAGATCTATATGGTGGGAGGGAGCTCAGTTCAAGAATTACTCAGTAAATAAGGCAAAAGAAATACTAACAAAGAGGATTCTTTGAAGAAATTGACAATCAGTCAGGTAGAAGTGCGTGGGGACCCTTCAGATTCAACAATAGTGCATGAACAACAAATTTCAACAACAAATGAGCATCACCCTGAATCCCCAAGTAAAATTGTTGAAAAAAAACATTCCCCAGAAAAATCAGGCAAATAAGGAAGATATGGAAAATAACAAGGTTCACCCATCAAAGAATTCATTAGACGTGACAAAAACTACATATTGGATTAAAGTGTGAAAGAAGAAGAAAAATATTTCACCAAGAAAAACCATAAGTCAGTCTAAATAAAAGTAGCAAAAAATGGAATGTAAATGCATATTGATTTTAGGAGTTTTTTGGAAAAAAAATTGTTAGAATGGGTTAAATTTTTTTGTTTCATGGGAAATCATTTAAGGGTTTGGATTTAGGCTTTATGCTCATCTCAAACCAACAAGGAATTGACACTATTGAAGAATTGTAATGGTTCTGGGTTGGATCCTGGCTCTTTCTTTTAATAAAATTCCCATACATGTTTCTTTGAAAAAAAAATAGTGAAATTTTCTATGTAGCATGGGTTAGCGAACCTAGAGGTGGGGTTCTCAAACTCGTCCCCAAGAACTGGGTGCAGGAATGGGTACCTCTTAAATGAACCCGAAAGAACCTAGTGCGACTTGTAAGAACTTGGTACTTCATAAACATTAAATGAGTTCTTTCCATGGAGTGGGTGTGCCTAAACCCGAAAATGGGTGCTTGGCGGGTTCATCGAAGGGGGGGGGGGGGGGAATATTAAATAAAAACCCACTTTTAATTCAAAACCCCACCTGTATGTCATTCTTTTCATTTTTTCGCAACATTTTCCATTGGAATATCGCAACATTCGCCATTGGAATATCGCTTAGGTCTAGACGATGGCCATTGGAATTTCACACAGGCCCAGATGACAACACAATGAGAGACAGTGTGACTGGTCACTGGTGTTTGGGTGCAACAAGTATTCTTTTAAGTTTTTTCCTCAAGAGTTAAATCCTACCCTATCTCTTGAATAGTTGAATTGTAGATTTATCAACGTCGTACTTAGGCTCGGATTAAAAACTTAGAAGTAATGGTTATGCATGTTGCCTCACTCATGACATTGTTGTTTTGGATACCACTGTGACTGCATAGTGCATACAAAACCCACCATAACCACTGCACAATTCACAAATATTTTTACCACGGGCAATAAGAATACTTAAAAATTTAAAATTAAACATATCATTTTGATGTTTGGACAAGCATACAAAACTACTATTACAGTTTACCCATTTTCCCAATAATGAAGCATAAAGATTTATCATTTTGCAAATGGGTTTAGGAATACTTAGAACTAAACAACAAATTTTATTGTTTTGGTCCTTCGACAACATTGCATATAAACATAGAAGCAATGGCTGAGCCAAGTTTCCAAAAAAATGAATGGTAGATGAAGTGATGTTGATAACATGGATGTTGATGAGATGGCTTGAGGAACCCATGTTCACAGTTTTGAAATTTCCTAGTTCATGTTTGGAGATGCCTTGAGGCAAATCTTGAATGTAATATGGCAATGGACATATATCACGATTCTTATTAATATGTAAACTCCAATTTGCACTTGATATCAAACTAGAAATTTGAAATTTCAATGTTAATGTTCAATAATGTGCATGTTTAAATCTTTAAAGTTTGAATCATAAATATTTTATTTTTCTTGTTTAAATTTGGAAAATATACAAATTCGGAAAAGCATTTCATTTTGGAATGTGATGCTTTGAGGGACATCAGGGACAATTATGACAGCATGTTAGCATCAATTACTTGGAATTATCTTTTTAGTGAGGGGATTGTTAGAAGGTTGGGTCTACACATCATCAATTTGAGTAAGAGAGGGATTGAATTGCAAAAGGCAAAAAACAGGGAGGTTGGTAGTCCCATAGACTATTTTTAGTCTCGTGGACGTTAAAATATCATTCATTCATTTAATTAAGGTTTAATTTAAAAGTGGTCATATCAATAATGGTAACATGAAAAGTTTGAATATATATGTGTGTGTGTGTGTGTGTGCGTGTTCAAATTTAAAGGCCATGGAATATGTACACTTTTGTAACTTTTTTTTTTTTTTGTTAACTATGTGAATTGATAGCGTATTTAAGTAATGTGAGCGAGGCCTAGGATCAAATATTCTCACTACCACTATAAAACCAAGAGTGTAACTAACCACTCGCAAGCTAGGTATATTAGTAACTTAGAATGTGTGGAAACATTTCATGGTTGTGGATGCCTACTCTTCAAGCCTTATCACAACGAGACAAACATGTCCCTTGAAATTGAACCTAGGTGGACGGGAGAACAAACCATGCTCCCAACTACTTGATCTAACAACTCAAGACTCTTGATAAAAAGAAGGAAATGAGGATGAGCTTTGATCCACTTGTGTGTGGATGGGTCACAAGACCATTTAATATAATCTCTCTAGCTACAACCACACATTCGACCACTACCTCAAGGTATCCTCATAACTCTAGGTTAGGCCCTCATGAAAATTGGATATTGCCCAATGGTGAAAAACTACTTGTTTTCTACCATTGGATCCAACTCATTTGGGCACACCATTATAAACTTTATCACTTAAATCATTACACAGAGGAGTTTCTTTATCACATTAGAAAAAGGTTTCGAGAGCCCCTTGTCCCACAAACAAAAGCGTCTTATACACTAATTTGTAACATTAAAAATATATTATTATTATTACCTAAATTAAAAAATATAAATAATTAAAGTTATATATATTATAATTATAAGATCAGCAACCTATTAAACTATATTGCACGAGTTTCCGGTACGTGGGTACTTCGGGTACAGGGGAACAAGTATCCGATACAACTAGAAGCTTTGCCCAAATTTACAGGAAACGTCAAGTTGGGAACGACAATAATATAATATATTAAAATATAATATATATTAAAAATAAAAATAAAAATAATTTATTTATTTCCATCCAAAACTTGCCAATCAGATTCCATCTTGAAATGAAATATGTAAAATATTGAACTTTGAAACACTGCGAGAAAAATCAAAATATTAATCCATCAACAACTTGCCAATGAAATTCCTTTCCAGCAACAAACCATGTGGAACTCCTAAACCGAAAAAAAATGTTATTATTATGTGATTTTATGAAACACTATATTATATTCAATTTTGGAAATTTATAAAATGAAACTGACTAACACGCTACTCTTTCTCTTTCTAACCATCATTGTAATTTGTTGAATCTTATCATTAAAGCTTCAAGATAGGCTTCAAGAAAGTATACTTATTTGCAATTGTTGAACTTCAAGATTTGCAACAAACGGTGCCAAGGAATGACTGTCAACTGTATATATATTTTGTTGAAATCTTTGCTAGATCTCCACATCTTTGTTGCTTTACAAAGCCCATGCAGTCTAGCCCCCTGACCTTGTTGAGATTTTGTGTATTTGGGGTAGCATCAGTTGTGCTCTAGGTCCCAAATTTTTAAGAAGGACTAGAGTTCACCTGATCTACAAGACCCAAAAATGGATTTGGGAAATTTCATCTGGTTTAGGAGATATTAAATTAATTAATTATTTTAATGTATTTTCTAAGTTAAAACTTAGGAAAATAAAATAATTAAAGTGAATTTAATTAAACATGTGATGAAATTGTCTTAAGTCACACGGATCAAGCTTTCTTTTAATCTTAGCCATTAATTAAAGATTTAATCTTGGTCGTTGATTTGTCAACGAGAAAAGTATAAAGCAAAGGCTTGGGGTCATTTGTAAGACACACAAAGGCAGAGCATTGAAGCTAAGCTGAGATTCTAGGGCGAGGTTGCTAAGAATTCTCAAGTATTTTAGTTGCAGAGAGGGGAATTTAGACCAAGGGGATGATCTGATCCCAGGGTCTAGAATACACAAGAAGCAGAGAAGAGATCAGGAAAGACAACGCAGAGGAAGGCAGCAGCAGCAGCCGCAGCAAGGACAACGTGATTTTCAAGAAACCCTTCAGGGGTTATGCAGAGACCCTTAGGGACAACGTAGTGACAGTGTCACCCAGTCTGGGGTAGCAAAGTCCCTTCCAGTGACAGCGCTGAGCATTTGGAGGCCTTTAGAGGTTGGCGCAGTGTCTTTCAGGGGCAGATCTCGGGTTTCTAGATCTAGATCTGGTTAAGTTCTATAAATCTCGTTTGAGGGTGTGGATTAGTCAGTATTGTTGGTCTTAGATCAGCCAGGTGCTGCAGATCTAGAGTTTTCTCTGTAGGGTTTTCCAGATCTGGAACCCAGAGTTGTGTATTCAGAAATATTCTTAATAATAGAGCCCTCTAGCAGCCAGAGACTGGTTTTCCCACATTGGGTTTTTCCAGGGACAGTTTGTCCAAAAATAATTGTGTCACTTTGTCTATGTGTGTATGTGGTTATTCTAGATCTGAATTAGTAGAGATCTATTATGTGTTTTGCTTTGATGTTAACTTGAATTTATTCAGTTGATAACTTGTATAAGTAGGAGAAACTTAACCGGATTAACAGAAATAATTTTTGCATAATAATTAAGATTCATAAATTTCTACAGATCTATCATTTATCACTTAGAAAATAAACAAATGGTACCTTTTGTGCTCAAAATAGGTACCCAAAAGGTGAAAATATGCTCAAAATAAGTACTCGAAGCATCAAAACTTGTTGTAGTGAAGCTCCCAAAAAACTACAAAGTATCCTTTGAAGCTCCCAATAATTTTGGAAAGTTTCCTACCGGCTCCCAAGCTCCCAGGAGTGCGGAAACGTGGAGTACATGCTCTCCAATGGCTGAGAGAAATACCCGTGTTACTATATTATTAAATTATTTAAATAATTTAATATTCCTTTCCATTTTTTAACAATAAAAATGTAATAATTATATATATACATCATATAGTTAAAGCATACTTTAATAACAATAAGTGAATATAGAGGATCCCCGCTGTGCTCTGCTGGATCCAAGCGGCCATGAATTTTACGTTTCTGTACTTCTTCTTTACTTTAATAGAATGGATGAAATTTCCTATTTGGAAAAAGAGTTAAAAATGGGAAAAATAGGTGTTTTATATAATACCTGTGTATGTGAAAATTCCAAAGTTAGGTCAATAAAGAAGTTTAAGGGATAAGGCATTACATTTGAATACTCATGGTTTCTTGGTCAAAGTATATCTGCTTTGAAATAGAGGTCAAGGCATCAAATTGAAATTTGATAATGTTTTGAAAAACATAAAAGTTAAAAAAGGTGGCTTTTAAAGTTTTTTATATTAACAAAATAGATAACTATAAAATAAAATAAAATAAAATGAAATATTAAATATAATATTAATATATATATAGAGGTTATTTTATGATGATGATGATTAACGTTTATTAAGACTAATGTGGTTTATCGGATATTAAGAAAAGAAAAATAATCTAATTGTGGTTTTCCAAATTTGTGTTTATGTAATAAAAAAGAAGAGAAAGAATCTCTCCAAAATCACTATAGTTGGGTTGGCTTAATGAGTCAAGAAGATTGGTATTGTGGCAGATGTTAGCGAATTGAGAGCGGATGTGAGTAAGAGTCAGGTAGTCTAAAAGTAAGTGTTTTTCATCTTCCACCTTCTTAGTATCGTAAAGCTAACAGATTCTATCATTACAAGGAGTCTTGGGAGTAGACCACCGCTTGGTTTCACTTTGAAGCTCAATAGAATTAGTTCTTACTAATGGGAAGGAATCAATGATAAGACCACTTCGAAGTTCTAGGGTGGAGAGGGATGTAGCCACTACTGTCATTGTGTACCATATCTTAACTTCTCGAAAGTGGTGCCATTGTGTCTAAGTGTTCGAGAAGCGCACCAGGGCAACAAGGAAGATTATAACAAAGCGCGAGATGGTGGAGTTTGTTAAGGATATGAAAACTTCAGGCACTTGAGACACAAAAATATAGTTCATACAAGAATTATACTAGCACGCTGAATATTTTGTCACACTAGCTCTTTCACCGTAGGAAGAGGAGTTGCAACACATCATCGATAAGTTGGACGCTCTCGAGCATCATAACAGGTTCTTAATTACCCTTGTCTCTTGGTTGGTGAAGAAGCAAGGTGGGAAGATCTAGGTGCGAGTGTTAAAAATATCTGAGGAGGCTCCCATCACCCTCTTTGATGAGACCAAGCACCATGAAGCATTATGAACTTTTAGTTTTATAATGGTCTCTATCTCGTCGTTTACACCAATCCTTTAGCTTTACATGGAACTTGTTGTTGAAACGATTAAGGCTCAAATCCCCTTAATGGGTCAGTCAAATTTTGTCTTAGTTCATGATAAATCATGGTTTCCCATCTCAAGGTAGGATGCTCAATGCAATTTTGGTATTAATTTTTGTTATAGTCATAATCTTACCTCTCACAATTGTATTAATTGATATCAATAAATATTGTGGACAATAAAATACCTTTTCTCTTTGTATATATATATATAAGTGTGAAAGATACATTTTAATAAATTTAGTATAATTAAATTTAATATGTTGAATTTTTTTAATTATATTTTTTAATTGGGATTATCTTGGGTGGTTGGAAGGAAGGAATGGAATCCTCTTCAAATATCCCAAGTGACATGATGAATGTTGATAGTAATGATAGTACAATGTGGTGTACATGTGAAAAAAAAATGAGTTATATTTATTTATAATTAGTGAAAATTCGATCATACATGTTCCCTACGACTAATATATACCTTTGCAACATGAATCTTATGGTTGAGAGATAAGTGGAAGCTAGGGTTTTCGTAGTTCCTTGATTCATGTTGAGTTATGGAGATTCAAAGAAGAAATTGTTGAGGGATTGGTAGCTCAAACCTTTGTTTCGTATAGTGCCATACTGAAAGTCATATATGTTCTTTTGGTTGTTCAGGAAGCCTCGACCCCCAATAATGTTGTGGATCAAGAAGCCTTTAATGATTATTCTTTTCTTTAGATAAAGGGTTTGTATGCATATTTAAGGGGTTTTGGTCGTGATTGTCTGATATACACAAGTGGATCTCTAAATCGTGGAAACCCTTATTTTCGGTTGATCTGACCATTTATCCTCTAGCTAGGGGCTTGATTGTTGTTGATTTTGATAATGCCGAGGAAAAGGAGAATTTTTTTTATTATGGGGCCTAGTTTTGGGGCAATACTAGCCATTTTTTACAGCACTTGACTCCCACCTTTGATCTTGTATCGACATCTATTTCCTCAGCTCCTATTTGGGTTAGGCTTCTGAATATTCCCCTGCATTTTTAGAATCTCTCAAAGATATCCTCTATTGAAAATGTGGTAAGGAAGTTTTATTTCTATAGTACATCGGGAAAAATGTATTATAAAACTACTTATGCATGAATTTGTGTGGAAATGGATTTAAGCAAGGGTTTTCCTACTGAAATTAATTTGACAGGTCCAGATTATGTGTGGACTCAAAAGATCGATTACGAAAATGTGTCTTTTCGTTGTAGAGCATGCTATGAAATTGGGCACGTACTCAAAAACTCCCTAAAGTGTTTGTCGAACAACAATGCTCAGCAAAATAACTAGAGATCTATATGGTGGGAGGGAGATCAGTTCAAAAATTACTCAGTATATAAGGCAAAATAACCTCAAAATGAGGGAGAAGCAAAAGAAATTCAGGAAAGAAATATTGACAAAGAGGATTCATTGAAGCAATCGACAATTAGTGAGGAAGAAGTGCATGGGGGCCCGTCAGATTCAACAATAGTGCATGAACAACAAATTTCAACAAAAGATGAGCATCCTCCTCAATCCCCAAGTAAAATTGTTGAAAAAACCATTCCTTGGGAAAATTAGGCAAATAAGGAAGATATGGAAAATAACAAGGTTCACCCACCAAAGAATTCATTAGACGCGACAGAAACTACAAATTGGATTAAAGTGTGAAAGAAGAAGAAAAATATCTCACCAAGAAAAACCATAAGTTGCTCTAAATTAAAGTAGCAGAAAATGGAATGTAAATGCATATTGATTTTAGGAGTTTTTTGGAAAAAAAATTGTTGGAAAGGGTTAAATTGTTTTGTTTCACGGGGAATCATTTGAGGGTTTGGATTGAGCCTTTATTCTCAATCTCAAACCAACGAGGAATTGGCACTATTGAATAATTGTAATGGTTATGGGTTGGATCCTGACTATCTCTTTTAATAAAATTTCCATACATGTTTCTTTGAAAAAAAATAGTGAAATTTTATATGTAGCATGGTTTCGTGAACCTAGGGCTAAGGTTCTCAAACTCGTCCCCAAGAACTGGGTGCAAGAATGGGTACCTCTTAAATGAACCCGAAAGAACCTGGTGCGACTTGTAAGAACCTGGTACTTCATAAACATTAAACAGGTTCTTTCGATGGAGTGGGTGTGCCAAACCCCCGAAAATGGGTGCTTGGTGGGTTCATCGAAGCCCCGGGGAGGGGGGATGGGCGTATTATATATATATATATATAATATATATATATATATATATATATATATATATATATATATATATATATATATATATATATATATATATATATATATATATATATATATATATATATAAGTAGATGCGTAATATATATATATATATTCCCCCCCATCACCCCCCCCCCCCCCCCCCCCCCCCCCCCCCCCCCATATATATATATATATATATATATATATATATATATATATATATATATATATATATATATATATATATATTCCGCCCATCCCCCCCCCCCCCCCTCCCCGGGGCTTCGATGAACCCACCAAGCACCCATTTTCGGGGGTTTGGCACACCCACTCCATCGAAAGAACCTGTTTAATGTTTATGAAGTACCAGGTTCTTACAAGTCGCACCAGGTTCTTTCGGGTATATATATATATATATAAACCCACTTTTAATTCAAAACCCCACCCGTATGTCATTATTTTCATTTTTTCGCAACATTTTCCATTGGAATATCACAACATTTTCCATTTGAATATCGCAACATTTGCCATTGGAATATCGCACAGGTCTAGACGATGGCCATTAGAATTTCACACAGGTCCAGACGATAACACAACGAGAGACAATGTGACTGGTCACTAGTGTTTGGGTGCAACAAGTATTTTTTTAAGTTTTTTCCTCAAGAGTTAAATCCTACCATATATCTTGAATAGTTGAATTGTAGATTTATCGACGTCTTACTTATGCTCGGATTAAAAACTTAGAAGTAATGGTTAGGCATGTCGCCTCACTCATGATGGAACTCACGACATTGTTGTTTTGGATACCATTGTGACTGCATAGCGCAAACAAAACCCACCATAACCACTGCACAATTCACAAATATTTTTACCATGCGCAATAAGAATACTTTAAAAAATAAAATTAAACATATCATTTTGATGTTTGGACAAGCATACATAACTACTATTACAGTTTACCCATTTTCACAACAATGAAGTATATAGATTTATCATTTTGCAAATGGGTTTTAGGAATACTCAGAATTAAACATCAAATTTTGTGGTTTCGGTCCTTCGACAACACTGCATATAAACTTAGAAGCAATGGGAGAGCCAAGTTTCCAAAAAAATGAAAGGTAGATGAAGTGATGTTGATAACATGGATGTTGATGAGATGGCTTGAGGAACCCATTGTTCACAGTTTTGAAATTTCCTAGTTCATGTTTGGAGATGCCTTGAGGCAAATCTTGAATGTAATATGGCAATGGACATATATCACGATTCTTATTAATATGTAAACTCCAATTTGCACTTGATATCAAACAATAAATTTGAAATTTCAATTTTAATGTTCAATAATGTGCATGTTTAAATCTTTAAAGTTTGAATCATAAATATTTTATTTTTCTTGTTAAAGTTGGAAAATATACAAATTCGGAAAAGCATTTCATTTTTGAATGTGATGCTTTGAGATACATCAGGGACAATTATGACAGTATGTTAGCATCAGTTCCTTGGCATTATCTTTTTAGTGAGGGGATTGTTAGAAGGTTGGGTCTACTCATCATCAATTTAAGTAAGAGAGGGATTGAATTGCAAAAGGCAAAAAACAGGGAGGTTGGTAGTCCCATAGACTATTTTTAGTCTCGTGGACGTTAAAATATCATTCATTCATTTAATTAAGTTTTAGTATAAGTGGTCATATTAATAATGGTTAATATGAAAGTTTGAATATGTGTGTGTGTGTGTGTGTGTGTGTGCTCAAATTTGAGGGCCATGGAATATGTACACTTTTGTAACTTTTTTTTTAAAACTATGTGAATTGATAACGTATTTGAGTAATGTGAGCGAGGCCTACGATCAAATATTCTCACTACCACTATAAAACCAAGACTGTATCTAACCACTCTCATGCTAGATATATTAGTAACTTAGAAAGAGTCGAGACATTTCATGGTTGTGGACGCCTACACTTCAAGCCTTATCACAACAATACAAACATGTCCCTTGAAATTGAACCTAGGTGGATGGGAGAACAAACCATGCTCCCAACTACTAGATCTAACAACTCAAGACTCTTGATAAAAAGAAGGAAATGAGGATGGGCTTTGATCCACTTGTGTGTGGATGGGTCACAAGACCATTTAATATAATCTCTCTAGCTACAACCACACATTTGACCTCTACCTCAAGGTATCCTCATAGCTCTAGGTTAGGCCCTCACGAAAATTGGAGATTGCTCAATGGTGATAAACTACTTGCTTTCTACCATTGGATCCAACTCATTTGGGCACACCATTATAAACTTTATCACTTAAATCATTACACAAAGGAGTTTCTTTGTCCCATTAGAAAAAAGTTTCGAGAGCCCCTTATTCCACAAACAAAAGCGTCTTATACACTAATTTGTTATCAACTTAATTATAACATTAAAAATAAGTTATTATTATTATTTAAATTAAAAAATATAATTAATCAAAATTATATATATTATAATTATAAAATCAGTAACATATTAAATTATTTAAATAATTTAATATTCCTTTCCATTTTTTAACAATAAAATTGAATATAACCCTCCCTAATTTAGATCGAATAATTGTATATATACATAATATAATTAAAGCATACTTTAACAACAATAAGTGAAATAGAGGATCCATGAATTTTACGTTTCTGTACTTCTTCTTTACTTTAGTAGAATGGATGAAATTTCCTATTTGGAAATTTCCCATTTTTTAACAATAAAATTGAATATAGGCCTCCTTAATTTAGATCGAATAATTATGCCTCCTTCTCACGTAGGTATATATACAGAATATATTTAAAGCATACTTTGATAACAATAAGTGAAATAGAGGTACTTTTATAACAACAAGTGAAATAGAGGATCCCGTGTGTGCTCTGCTGGATCCGAGCGGCCATGAATTTTAGGTTTCTGTACTTCTTCTTTACCTTAATAGAATGCATGAAATTTCCTATCTGGAAAAAGAGTTAAAAATGGGAAAATAGGCGTTTTATATAATACCGTGTATGTGAAAATTCCAAAGTTGGGTTAATAAAGAAGTTTAATGGATAAGGCATTACATTGGAATATTCATGGTTTCTCGGTCAAAGTATAAAATAGAGGTCAAGGCATCAAATTGAAATTTGATAACGTTTTTAAAGATATAAAAGTTAAAAAAAATAACTTTTGAAGTTTTTATATTAATAATAAAATAGATAAGCATAAAATAAAATAAAATAATATATACCGTGTATGTGAAAATTCCAAAGTTGGGTTAATAAAGAAGTTTAATGGATAAGGCATTACATTGGAATATTCATGGTTTCTCGGTCAAAGTATAAAATAGAGGTCAAGGCATCAAATTGAAATTTGATAACGTTTTCAAAGATATACAAGTTAAAAAAAATAACTTTTAAAGTTTTTATATTAATAATAAAATAGATAAGCATAAAATAAAATAAAATAAAATTATATATATAATTAAATATATATATAATTAATTATATATATAATTTTATTTTATTTTATTTTATGATTATCTATTTTATTATTAATATAAAAACTTTAAAAGTTATTTTTTTTAACTTGTATATCTTTGAAAACGTTATCAAATTTCAATTTGATGCCTTGACCTCTATTTTATACTTATCTATTTTATTATTAATATGATAATTAGGTTATTTTATGATGATGATTAACGTTTATTAAGACTAATGTGGTTTATCAGATCTTAAAAAAAGAAAAATAATCTAATGTGGTTATCCAAAATTTTGTTTCTGTAATAAAAAGAAGAGAAAGAAGCACTCTAAGATTGCTATAGTTGGTGTCGAAATTATATACACTAAGCATGCATACATCTAGATTCTCCTGATCTCACAATATTTAACTTCTTGTAAAATACAGAATCATTCCACTATTAATCTTTTGCGAAAAATTAATTGCAAACACAGGAAACATAAATAAAAACAATCGCACATAACACAATGCTTAATGAACGGAAAGTCTAAGTCAAAACCCCAACTATCATATATTATGTATCATGGAGATCATGTAACAACTTATACAAAGCTTAGCACATCAAGCTCTCGCACAATCAATCGTCATTAATTAACTGGGCGCAACTGCAAAATCCATAATCTATCTTCGCCACCTGATAGCCTGCCTCCATTGCACAAACCCTACTGAAGAATAGCTCTGAATGAATTCGAATTACCCTTGCCTTGACTACGCAATCCTCATTGGAAACTCTAATGTGTGTGTGGTGCAATCAATGCATCACTATAGTCACAACAGATAGTCCATCTTTCCCTTTCACCTATCTCTCCACTGGAACTAACATGCATTGTAGTTAACTATTGTAGTGTTCAGTTGATTAAAGAGTTATTATTTGTAAATCAAATAACTAATTAATTCACTCCACTCTCACTAGTGTATCATTAAGTTAGACTAGATATAACTACTAGCTCAACTGAGTTTAACTCCAATAATTGAGTTAAACTGAATAACAACTCCATGAACTACTCTTCCAACTCTGTCATCACTTTGCCACTTCAATTCTAACTGAGTCCTCCATGCATGAAACACCAGTAAACCCTAGGAATTGTGTAATTCCTTTAGCCCACTGATTTTCCAAATCTATGCACTGAAATTAAGTGCTCCAAGGGAATAAGTTGTTGTTTATTGTCGGATTATTATTAAGAGCTAATAATAATTGACACTTTTATTTTTAGATCGACAATCTATAAATAGACTTCGCCCAATATTCTAAAAATAGAATTTCATCTATTTTTCCAACTTGATCAACCATCCACAAATAGCATCCTACAACTTCTGAAATATGATCACCATGTCTAAAAATAGACTTGCGCCAAAAATAGCTTGTGGGCCCACTTAGTGAAGGCGACTCTTTTCACTAAGCTCATCGTCTTGTTGAATCTCAACACTCCCTCTCAACAAGATAGGGATTATCCTTCACCCGATCTTGCCTCTATGGTATTCGAATTTACTCATGGTGAGCGCCTTCGTCAAAATATCTGCATCCTAATCTTCTGTAGGAATGTACTAAAGCAACATGATCTTCTGTTGCACACAATCTCTGATATGATGACACCAGATATCAATATGTTTAGATCTATCATGAAACACAGGATTAATCAAGAGTTTAATGCAACTCTGATTATCACAACATATCACTGTAGGATCTAAATGTGAACTGAACAAACCAACCAAGATCTTCCTCATCCAGATAGCCTCACATGCAGCTTGACTTGCTGCCATGTATTCTGCTTCCGCTGAACTGAGTGCCACAGATCTTTGTTTCCTGCTGTATAAGGAAACTGTCGTAGATCCGATACTGAAAATCCCTCCTGGTGTGCTCTTTCTGTCTGTTGGGATGCCTACTCAATCTGCATCCATGAAGCCATGCAACTTCACCTCATCTGTCTGTCTGTACCATAAACCATACTCAGATGTGCCCCTGAGATACCTCATGACATGCTTGCCTGCCTTCCAAAAGAGCTTGGTAGGCTTAACCATTGCTTGTGAAAGCTGGTTCACCGCATAGCATATGCTCGGTCTTGTATTAACTAAATACATGAGCGAACCCACCAATTGTCGATAAACAGTGGCATCCACTACCTCTGCCGATGTAGCAACCTCTTTCCTCCAAATTTTCCTGGAAGAGGAGTGTCAATAGGCTTGCAGCCTTGCATGTGAAACTTCTCCAATATCTCCTGGACATACTTGCCTTAAGACATAAACAGTTCACCTTCCCGCTGCCATATTTCCAATCCAAGGAAATAATTAAGGAGGCCCAAATCCTTCATCTCAAACTCCTTTGCAAGATCTACCTTGCATGAGTGTATCAACTGATCATCACCCATTAGTATTAAATCATCAACATAAAGAACAATGATTAAAATCTTACCCTCCACCACAATTTGGTACAGGTTTTCATCCACCTCACTCTTGGTGAAGCCAAGTCCAGTGAAATAGCTGTCGATCCGTGTGTACCAAGCACATGGTGCTTGCTTCAGCCCATACATCGCTCTTTTGAGGTTGCACACATGCGACTCGCTGCTGAAGATTTCAAATCCTTCAGGATGCTCAATGTACACATCTTCCTCAATGATCCCATTAAGGAACACAGTATTCACATCCATCTGATGAATGTGCCAACCCATCTGCGCTGAGAGAGCAAGGATGGTCCTTATGGAAGAATACCGTGCGACAGGTGCAAAGGTTTCTTCATAATCAATCCCCTCGATCTATGAGAAACCTCGGGCAACAAATCTTGCCTTATACTTCTCGACGCTCCCATCAACAACTTGTTTTACCTTATAGATCCATCTTGATCCTACAACTGATTTACGCACTGGCCTTGGAACAATCTCCCAAGCATTGTTTCTGACAATGGAGTCATACTCCTCCACCATGGCATCTACCCATGTGGGCTCCTGCACTGCTTCTTCAAAAGAAGATGACTCTGTCACGATACACTTGCTCATAAAAGCCATGTATCCAGTAAATCGGTCAGGTGACTTTCTCTGTCTGCGCTGTGATGTAGGGACTCCTACATTCTATGTTGCATCAAGCTTTAGTCTCTCAGCTTCTGTGGTCCGCTTTCTACCTTGTCTGATGTTTGGTTCTGCATGAGTGGACTCTTCCACTCCATGAATCTCCTCCTATGGCTGATCCACATCTAGAGGCTCGTCTTTGGGAACAAGAAGTTCCTCCTCTGCATGCAAGTGTAGCTCCCTCTTAAGCGACAACTTCATGGCTTTCACCTCATTGAATTTTATATCCCGTCGCACCACAGTCATCCGACTGTATGGAAAATACACATGATAATTATGGGGTGTTTCTGTGTACCCCATAAATATCCCAACTTCTGTAGTCAACTCCAGCTTCTTCCTGGCGTCCTTTGTCACATGAATGTAAACAGATGCCAAAAATATTCAAATGAGAAATATCGGGCTTCTTACTAGTAAAAGCTTCTTCAGGTGTACTCATGCCAAGTACTCTATGAGGACAAAAATTTTGCACATAAACCGCAGTGTTGCATGCTTCCGCCCACAAGTGCATCAATAGGCCCTGGTCATGCAGCACCCACGATCGCTCTGTTCTTCCTCTCCACGACCCCATTCTGTTGTGGGTTATGAGGCACTATGAGTTCTCTTCTAATTCCTTCTTTGCTACAGAAGTCTTTGAATTTGCCCGAGATGTATTCACCACCATTATCGCTCCGTAGAGCTTTCACTTACTTCCCTGACTCCTTCTCCACCAATGCTTTAAACTCACAGAACTTTGAGAATGTTTCGCTCTTCTTCTGCATGAAGAAGATCCATCATCTACGACAATAGTCATCAACAAATATAACATAACACCTGTGTTTTGTTGTTGAAGTAACCAAGAAAGGTCCACACACGTCTGTGTGAATTCCCTCCAGGATCACCGAAGCACGGTTCTCCTTCTCATGAAAGGTGGTCTTCACAAACTTACCCATAGTACATCCCTTGCACTAATCTGACTACGCAAGAGTACCCTTGGGAAGTCCAGTAGAAATCTGCTGCAAAATCTTCAAAGCGCCATGGTGAAGATGGCCCAATCTCCTATGCCGTAATCCGCCCTCATCCTGGCTCACCACTTCTTCTGCTTTGCCCACCATTGCAGTGCAACCATCTACCTCCAGCTTGTAGAGATTCTTAACTCGAATCCCTATCTTCTTGGTTTGACTCGTTGTTTTATGTCGAAGGAAAGTTTTTCCCTCGCTGAAAACAACGTCATAACCTTTGTCTTCCAACATTGCAACCGTGACCAAATTCTTCTTCAGACCTGGAACATGCATAACATCCTTCAACAAGAATGGATTACCGGACTCCCTCTCAAAGGTAATGGTCCCAATTCCGGTCACACTATATCAACCATCGTCGCCCATCTCTATATGCATTTGAAGGTCCTTCTCCTCCAAGTCACTAAACAACTCCTTGTCTCCCGTCATATGGAAAGACGCACCATTATCAAGATACCACACCAATCCCATAGCTTGAAACAAAGCATGCGATCAAAGAGAAATCAAGTTCAAATTGTGAGGCTAAGGCCTCTCTAGCTGCAACTCCAACAACCTTCTTGTTCTTCTTCTTCTGTGGGTAGTTAGTGGTGAAATGCCCATGTTCGTGACAGTGAAAACACTTCACCCTGGACAAATCCTGCTTCTTGCCTTTAGCTTCAGATTTTGAAGGGAATTTCTTCCCCTCCCCTTTCCTTGCTTTGGCAGCGAAAGCGCAATTCTCTTCATCTTCATTCTTCAATGAAGAGCCATCCCTGGTACCCCGCCTTATCTCCTCCTGCACAAGATCCGACCATAGTCGCTCCCATCCCGACAGTTTCTCCCGTCCATTGACAGAGTCGTCGTAGCTATGCCAACTCTTCGGAAGCCCAAGGAGAGCCAAGCTCACCAAGTCTTCATCATCAACAATAATCCCTACACTTCCTAGTTCATCCCTATAGTGGACAAACTTTGTGAGATATTTTGGAATAATGTCGCCCTTCTCCATTTTTATTTTTCTGAGCTTGTTTTTCAACGCCAACTTCCTCTGGTCGCTACTGCTTTGGTAAAAATCTATCAAAGCCTTTCGCATTAATAATGGAGTGGCTTTCTCATGAAGGTTGGACACAATATGGTCCTTCACACCTTCCAACAGAATTCTTCTTGTCTTTGCTATCTTCTTTTGCCATGCATCAAGTAATGCAGCATCGCTAGATCTCGGCTTAGGAACATTGCTATCGATGAAATCCTTCAGTCCATTATCCTCCAGCACCCCCTCCATCATATCATTCTAGGCTATGTAATTCAAGCTCCCATCAAGGGAATACTCTAATCGCAACCCATTTAAAGACATTTCAATGTATACTCAACTTCTGCACCAAGAATTTCTGTAGCAAATTCGAATTGTCCACCAGCACAAACTCAACAATTATTTACAATTGAAATCTTCAATAATTAACACTGCTCTGATACCATGTAGAAATTATACACACTAAGCATGCATACATCCAGATTCCCCTGATCTCACAATATTTAACTTCTTGTAAAATACAGAATCATTCCACTATTAATCTTTTGCGGAAAATTAATTGCAAACACATGTGAAGCATAAATAAAAATAATCGCACATAACACAGTTGTTTAACGGGAAAGCCTGAAGCTGAAAACCCCAACTATCATATATTATGTATCATGGAGATCATGCAACAATCTCATACAAAGCTTAATACATCAAGCTCTAAGTACGATCAATCGTCACACACTAATTAGAAGAAATCTGCAAATCCATGCACTGATTTCTTGCCACCTGATAGCCTGCCTCCACTACGCAATCCCTGTTGAAGAATAGCTCTGAATGAATTCGAATTACCCTTGCCTTGAATGCGCAATCCTCATTGGAAAATCCAATGTGGGTGTGGTGCAATCAATGCATCACTATAGTCATAACAGATAGTCCATCTTGCCCTTTCACCCATCTCTCCACTAGGTCTCCACTGGAACTGACATGCACTGTAGTTAACTGCTGTATTTTTCTGTTGATTAATGAGTTATTATTTGTGAATTAATTAACTAATTAATTCACTCCACTCCCACTAGTGTATCATTCAGTTAGACTAGATACAACTAGCTCAATTGAGTTTAACTCCAATAATTGAGTTAAACTGAATAACAACTCCATGAACCACTCTTCCAACTTTGTCATAACTTTTCCACTTCAGTTATAACTGAGTCCTCCATGCATGAACCACCAGTAAACCCTAGGAATTGCGTAATTCCTTCAGCCCATTGATTTTCCAAATCTGTGCACTGAAATTAAGTGCTCCAAGAGAATAAGTTTCTGTTTATTGTTGGATTATTATTAAAAGCTAATAATAATCGACATGCATCTATTTTTAGATTGACGATCTATAAATAGACTTCGCCCAATATTCTAAAAATAGAATTTCATCTATTTTTCCAACTTGATCAACCATCCACAAATAGCATCCTGCAACTTCTAAAATATGATCACCATGTCTAAAAATAGACTTGCGCCAAAAATAGCCTGCCGACCCACTTAGTCAAGGCGACTCTTTTCACTAAGCTCATCATCTTGTTGAATCTCAACAGTTGGGTTGGCTTAATAAGTCAAGAAGATTGGTATTATGGCAGATGTTAGGGAATTCAGAGCGGATGTGAGTAAGAGTCAGGTAATCTAAAAGTAAGCGTTTTTCATCTTCCACCTTCTTAATATTGCAAAGCTGACATATTCTATCATCACAGGGAGTCTTGGGAGTAGAACACCGCTTGGTTTCACTTCGAAGCTCAATAGAATTAGTCCTTATTCTAGCAATGATCATTTTTTTCTTAGTACTGATCAACACACAAATATAATTCTAGTTATCAAGGGTGGGGTTGATTACCTCCTTATACCTTTAGCTTCCTTTTACCCTCCAACTTCTTATATCCCACAACTTGTCCTTAAAATTGGAGGTAATAGTATCTTTGACACTATCTTTGCTTCACATGATGATCTCCTCCTTAATTCCCCAATGGTTGAGCCAAGATTGGGCATCCTTATGCCACCTGATCTTGAGGCGAAGGTGGGGGTTTTTACTAAAGTTAAAAGCAATTTTTGGGAGCCTCTTGGATTCCATGTTGTAAAGCTTCTTCTTATACATCATATATGTAAGCATAGTCTTACTTTCAATGGGGGACAGACTAAATTCTATCAAGAGGATAAGGCAAGGAGTGTTTCCCTTGATCTTTAGGTTGTAGGTGATGAATTGATTTTGAATAATCTCAATCTTTCTCCACAAATCTCTGGATGTACTGCAACCTAAACTTCTCATTCATAAATAGGGGTTACGAGAGTCTCAAAGAGGAACTTTTTTACTCTAAATGCAAAGATCAACCGACTTACAATTGTTTTCAAGCTCATAATAAGCTTTCCAACCTCCAATAATCCTTTTCTCGATGCTATAATTCCAATTGAGCTAATGAGGAAAGTCAATACCCAAATATATGTAAGAAGAAACCTGCTCTAAACAATGGTTATCAGAGACGAAACTACCATGGGTGGTCTTCTTTGATTTAATGATCACGACTTTAAAAGTTTGTTAAATCAACTAGTGAACCCAACAGGGTTCAAACCAACAACATTTCCACAATAAGTTGTTTGGTTGGAGAATTTCTGAACCGAAAATTATTTGGTTGAGAAATTTGTGCCTAGAGTAAATTAACAGGTGTAGATATTATTTTAAATGTTATTTATCATGATTTATAACATTAGGTAAATTTTATATATATATATATATATATATATATATATATATATATATATATATATATATATATATATATGTTTTTTTTTTCAAAATTGTTTAGATAATAGTTATAAATTTGTAATTTTGATTAATAAAATTGTAATTTTAAATATAAAAATTATATTTTGACATTTTTAAATATTTTAAATCTAATTATACAATATTAATATTAATATTTGGTTTTTTCAATTTCACCAATTTAAAATGATTATTGTGAGATTTTGAACCAAATATTATTTTCTCTTATTTTCAATAAAGAAAATGTATAATTTTTAATCAAAATGTGACTACTAATAATAAAATTATCATTAAGATATCGTTAAATCATAATTTATTTAAAATTGATTTCATTTATTAAGTCTTTTTATTAATAAAAATGAGTTTACTTGATAAAATGTATTATTTTAAGCAATTTTAAATAACATTTAAAAAATAATGAGTCAATTGGTTAGTTTGATTGGCAATTGTTTTAGTAATGAAGTGCTATGTTCCATAGGATTTCATGTTCAAACTCTTTGTGGGCCAATCAACTAGAAAAATAAAAATAAAAAAAATTTAAGAATATTGAATATAGGATGAAAATCAAACTTGAATTAATAGGTGATCATTGTTAAGCAATTGAATTTTCTCCTACTTTGAAAATAAATAATTTAACACATGACTAATTTAGTTAGAAATGAGTGATCATTATATTGGTAAGCTTGACAATTTATAAAATGTGATGTTGCAAAAGAAACACCTTAAGGCAATGGTATAGGAAAGAGTAGCCTAGAAGAAAAAAGTTGTTGCAGAGAAGGAGTCATCGCAAAGGAATGAAAACGAAATTTTGCTTCCATGGAAGTAGGTCGTGGAGGTAATATTGATGATAAGAGTTATCAACCAGAAAATTTTATTATAGATATTGAAATAGGCAATTGTGGGTGAAAACATATATGTAAACCAACATAATCTATTCACATATATAAAAAAATTGTTATAGATATTGAAATAGGAAATTGGGGGTGAAAATCCTTTGGTGACTAATAAAAATAAAAAATAAAAATGATAAAAAATTATAAAAACTAAAACTATGAAGTGAAAACATTGTTTAAAATTTCAGAATAAAAAGTTGAGTAAGTTTGACATCATATACTACGAAAATTGTTTATCATTATAAAGTAAAAAACATGTAATCTTTTTTAGCTACAATTAGGTAATTAAATATATGTATATAGTTCTTTTTTTAATAGAAGAAATCTGATATTCATTAAAAAAAAATAATGTATGTAGTTACAAATTATTACAATTAAGTCATTAAAGGTAAATTTAGTGTTATTTAAGAAATGAGAATTATGAACATTCATCATTATTGCTCAAGATAAATCATGTTCTATGAAATAATTTGGAAATTTCAAAAATACTAAGAATACTATATTAAATTTTTAATTTTTTATATATTAAGAAATGCTACTAATTAATAATAAAACAGTTGCAACATAAATAATATATAACAAAAAAAACCCATGTATTTTTTGAATAATAAAATAGTTGTAACGAAAATAATATAGAACGAGAAAAACTATGTATATTTGGATGTATGGAAATTTAGATACTTTTTATTAAGTAAAATTTTAATAGAATAATGGTTATAAACAATTACAAATAATTTTATTAAATAGTTAGTTTAGATCTATATTATTTATTAGAGGGATCAATTCTCTTTTCACTCTAAAAGAGGTTTTCATATCAAGACATTTGATCCTTCTTGGCTCTTGCACCAGATGTTGCAAAGGAAACATCGTACACTCTATTCATTTTTATCTAAGCCGATTTCATTTACAAAATTTTCATTGCGAGGTATCTAGCAATAGCATGAAGATTGTCAGGATCCCTGCTTTCAAGGGATTTTGATCCATTGGTGCACTATACCAAGGATATGAATATGTGATTAGGATGAAAGGATTATGGATATTGGGTAATAGTTGATCTTGATACTTGACATGAAGAAAAAAAACCTCATTTTTTATTAAACCCAGTTTTCTACTATATGGAAATTAAGGTTTAATAGTTGAACTTGATTCTTGATATAAAGAAAAAAAAAACCTCTGATAATTGTACGATTGCAACTATTTACACGTCAACCATGACGAAGAAAACAACCCACAAATTGCAACTCAATAAACCATAATACAGACTCGAAATGCCCAATAAATCCAAACAAAATCAATATTGCGCCATCAAGTTTAGCTATGAATTATCAATTACAAATTAATTGAGCATAAACCTAAACCTAAAGCTTTCAGATATTGACCTGAATGGAAATTTTACCCCAACATAAATATTTGCAGCAAATTCTGAAACGTCACTATGTGAATTATTCTTTGATGCTAATAATGATAGATACCATCAAATAATTTCCAAGTTTTCCCAATGAATTTGAAGGTATATATATATATATATATATATATATATATATATATATATATATATATATATATATATATATATATATATATATATATATATATATATATATATATATATATATATATATATATATATATATAACTCGCAACTTTTTTTATATTGATAACAAAATATCTTTACTATTCACATGATAACAACGGAATGAATGGAAATTCTGCAAATCCGCATCTTCGAACTTGTAACACAATGAAATAAAAAAATTCAGTTTCACATTGAAATTGCATAACTGAGAAATCAAATTAATCCTGAAGGAAGGAAAGAGAAAAAAAAATAATTCTCTTATACTAAAAAGAAGGAGAAAAGTAATTCATTAGCTGAATTCCGTGCATTGAATTCGTTTGCTTCTTCCACTCCAGGGGTGCAAAAACCAGCTAGCGGCTGTGCATTGAATTCGTTTTCTTCTTCCACTCCAGGGGCACAAAAACCAGCCAGCGGTGAGGAACCTAAGAAGATAAGGGTCTGCAGAAGAACATTCTTTGGATTTCGTGATAATGAAATCTTCGAATGACTTTTTGGAGCGGCCACAAAACTAGATAGTTACCCAAAACCATTGGATGCAATTAGAACAATCGGATGTGTGGGGATGAAGATTAATGATCGATGTCCCCTGGAAGGTCTAAAGATACTTAAACTCAAGCAAGAAAGAGGCCCGAACCACTCTGCGTAAAGAAAATATACTCGATACTTGGACAACAACGAAGGATGGTTACAGACTGTAATCGTCACAATTCAAATCAACGGGTTATAATAATCTAATCGTCTAACAAAAGATCAAATGGACCACATTATGACAGGAAGGCAACTAGGGGAGTTGTTTTCAAATAATGACGACTTACAACGTAAAAATAATGAGTCAATTGGTTAGTTTAATTGGCAATTGTCTTAGTAATGAAGTGTTATGTTCCATAAGATTTCATGTTCAAACTCTTTGTGGGCCAATCAACTAAAAAAAAATTAAAAAAAATTTAAGAATATTGAATATAGGATAGGATGAAAATCAAACTTAAATTAATAAGTGATCATTGTTAAATAATTGAATTTTCTCTTACTTTGAAAATAAATAATTTAACACGTGACTAATTTAATTAGAAATGAGTGATCATCATTGGTACGCTGAACCATTTATAAAATGTGACTATTAATAATAAAATTATCATTAAGATATTGTTAAACCAAAAATTATTTTAAAATTATTTCATTTATTAAACCTTTTTACTAATAAAATTGAGTTGACCTCATAAAATGTATTGTTTTAAGAATTTTTAAATAACATTTAAAAAATAATGAGTTAATGAATTAATTTAATTGACAAATTTCGTTAGTAATGAAGTGTTATGTTTCATAAGATTTCATGTTCAAACTTTTTGTGAGCCAATCAACTAAAAGATAAAAATAAAAATTTAAGAATATTGAATATAGAATAAAATGAAAATCAAACTTAAATTAATAGGTAATTATTGTTAAACAATTGAATTTTCTTCTACTTTGAAAATAAATAATTTAACACGTGACTAATTTAATTAGAAACGAGTAATCATTATTGGTAAGCTAAACAATTTATAAAATATTAGTTATAATAAATTATATGTTTAAATTTAATAAGGCTTTTTAAAAGTTATTAAATATTATATTTAATAATTTATTTATTTTGTATTTAAATAGTAAAAAAATATTGTTATTTTTTTAAATATTAAAAAAAGACTAAAAATTTTCATACTAATGAATTTATTATACCAATGATTGAACCGAATTCAATTATGAAGTTTCTAAAGTAATGTGAGTCTAGGTACATGTTGTTTTCTTCCACGTTAAGAGAAGGCAGATGAAGTTTAATGTCATGTGCAATTTAATATTGTAGGTTTATTTTATAAAATCATCACTATTATGGGTAGGAATGAGGGTACATGCCAATTTTGTTAATAGTTTACATCTTATACACGAAAGCATTTGGGCAATTTTGTTAATAGTTTACATCCCCATTTAAGCATGGCAATGCAAAATTAAGTAATATCAAGGTAACATTCCTTTTGATGCACGGGATTAATGGACTTGTAATTAAGATTTTCAAGAAAAAATTGAAATCGGATTTTTGGTTGTTGGGTCATTTTATTATTGTTTTTGGTAATATTTATTTATTTAAAGATAATAAGATTTAACAAAAGTTTAAAATTATATATATATATATATATATATATATATATATATATATATAAAAAAGAGAGTTTAATATGTTTAAGTGGAAATTTAATATGGGTAAAGAGAGTAATGTTTCTTTGTAGTATTATTTAAATTATATTTATAAAGTTTTTTTTTTTCAAAAGTATTAAAAAAACAAAATTTCTAAATCTTTATTTATGTTTAAAATCATTATAATTATATCTTAATTTTGGATTTATAAGTGTTAAGAAGGATCAAATATTTCTTTAAATTTTGGATTCTAAAAGAGGTTTGCATTTCAAAAGGTTTGATCCATCTTTGATGTCTAATAGAGTCCAGATTAAGATGGATTTATGTTATATGCATACATGCATAGTTAAGTGCTATCTATAATGGATGGTAAGATAATGCTACAAGATTATAACGAAGTGTATATTCCAGGTTAAGATGGATTTATGTTATATTCATACATGCATAGTTAAGTGCTATATGTAATGGATAGTAAGACAATGCTACAAGATTAGAACAAAGTGTTTAATTTGAAAGACACTGAGAGTTGAAACCCCTTTTTCATGCTCCCTCTCTCTCTCTCTCTCTCAATGTGGGCAATGAAATGTTTGCAATTTTATCAATAAAAACAAAGTGAATGAATCGACTCGTCATATTTATTATTATCTTTATTTCTTTTTAATTCTGCAAAAATTATGTTTCATTATTGTTATTTTTGTATATAACGCTTTACTACAACATCTCCCTGACACTAGGCTATGGAGCACCTAGTGCAATAAAATTAAATAATAAATCACTTTATGACTTAGTATTTAGCATACATACATAAATACATACCTATACACCATTGCGAATTGGTAACTAGTTGGAGGAATCAAATAAACATATTTTTTTATTTTTTTGGTTGTTGGCAGGTTTCTACAATGTTCTCCTAAATGCTTGCCTTTAATACCAACCCGAGGTCATATACTTTACAAAACACTCAACAAAATATATACATCTTTGGACTTCATGCATTTCACAAAAGTGAGAAAACTAATTACAACTTATTTATAGTAACCACAATTAAATTATTGAAAACTGTCCAAATCATTGCAGCTAAAAATCTAACAAAATTATTCTACAACAACGCTAATTAAAACAACAAAAGAAGCCATGCAAATAATTAATAGCAAGGAAATAAATGCAAAAGAAAACTAATTGTACCAACAAAACCTATTAATCTATTTTTACTAAAAGAAAATTAATCTTAAGTGTTGCTACCTAAATAAACAAAATATATTTGGAAATAAAACAAATTAGGAGCAAGCACAATATTTTGCTGAAAATAAAAAGCTATGGAACATAAATATAAGAGGAAACCTAGAAATATGTACTAGCAAGAAAATATAGCCATCGTGGTTGTAGAGTGGCCCTTGCTTTGCACTTTGCTAGTGGTTTACATTTTGCACACTCTCAAGAACTAAAACAAGTGATTTCCATTAACAAAAGATAATGGTACAAATCAAGTGAAAAAAACATAACCTTTTAAGTTTGGATCGCAGTGTTTTTATACAAAAAATGACACAATTGCTTGCAATTTTCCAGCGATTCTTACTAGAAATAAAGGAGGAAACAACTTTCCGTCAGGTATTCCAAAACTTATAAAAAAAAATATTAATTTAACTACTTCCCCATAATTTCCTTACTTCAACTTGATTTCAAACCTCATGGGTTGAATGGCCTAAAGTGGGTTGAGACAAAATCAGAAGTCTGATCTAGCAGATACAAGTAAATGACAGTAAAAAGTAAAATATTTGCAATAGCAAAACACCTTGTTGCTAACAAAAGTTTCAACAACAATGGATTTCTTATTTGAAAATTTCTTTGGCTACAGAGAAATTTTGTAGTACGGTTGTACAACTAGTTAGCGTCATAGAAAAATACTCCAGAGTGAGTTCCATCTTAAAGATCTTTCCAACTTCGTGATTGCTGACAAAAATACCTACAATAGTCCTCACAAGGGAAACTATAAAAGGGTATCTCCTTTGATACCTGCAAACTCATAATCGACCAACATTCACTAGAGCACGTAAAATTGTTAACTAATTATAAAAAAAGATTTGTTCATTACCACTAAATCCAATCACTATATGATGAATAATAAGGTAAGAATGGATGAAAATGGACAAAACAAGTGATTTTTATAAGGAAATGATAATAGAATGATGGGGTGATTAAGAATGACAATTCCAGCCTTCACCATTACCTCCCAACTTAATAATTTGCATGTGCGCTATGCAACTAATCAAAATCATAAGAGATAAATTGAGTGTGTTGTTCTTCACAAACAACCTAAAAGTTATATGGAACTAATTGAGTGATGGTTTCCTCTGGATAAAATCTTGCCCATATATCAATTGACTCCCATTTCCTTCTTTCTTTTTCTTTGTTAACTGTTAGATTCCCTTTGTAATCTGAAATAAGATGTAGTATTAAAGGATATTTAAATTTTAACCCAATCCTTTGCAATCCTTTAATTCTCAATGATTTCCCATATCAATTGCTTCTATATATTATTGCATGAAGATTCAAAACTGGATGGGGTTCCTTTTCTTTCATGGTTTCATATAATTCCTCCCAACTTTGCTGACATGCATTCAGGGCTGTCATTTCACAGTTGTTCATGAAGCTTGTAAAATCTTCAATTATCTCATTATGCAGCATCTGTATAACTCTTTTGATTTTCATGTCATTGTTCTTTCTTCCATGTTATTTAAGAATATCCTTAATGGAGTTTGGTTGTGCTCTTACCATTAAAGGTGCAGTAAGTTCTTCTGTCTTGTATAACTCCAGTTCATGAGATCTCTGTTGAAATTAGGTATCCTTGGGAGGTACTCCCATAGGCTCTGGTTGTGAGGCTTGTGAGGAGAAAACCCACAAAATAAGAGTTTGTGGGTGAGACACCCAAACTTTGGGGTTATGACCCAAAGTGGGTGGGCTTGAAACCAAGGAAAGCAATTTAATATTATAATTAATGATTAAGGTTGATTTGGAAACACCTTTATGGTCAAATGGGTTCCAAGAGTGACCTAAGGACAACTATAAGTAGCCAAAGGATAGGATAATGTAGATCAAGTGAGAAGTTACATCACTTATGTGGGGAGCTAGCAAGAAATAAGTCGCAACAAAGGATAAAGTTTGTGGAGAGACAAGGAAGAGAAACAATGAGCCGCTCCCAGCAAGCAAAGAAGGCCAAATTTCTACGGTTGAAAGGAGGAATGGGGCATCTAATTGTAGTAGACTGGGCGAAGGCTAAATTGCAGGGTCACAGGTATGTTGCAAGGTTGTAAGGACCACAGGGCCTGCTAGAGATGTTGAGGAGGACAGGTCGAGGCCTATTGGATGTTGACCTCACCTTGGAACATGTAAACATGGTTGTGGATAGCCCTAAACAGTTTGTTGTTGAATGTTGAAGGTGACCATGGTCCAAGGGAGATGACCATTGGCCAAAAGGAAGTTTGTTAGGGCCTGTCACAAGCAAGGAAAAAGTTAACATCAAGATATACAAGTTTGTAAAGTTGACTGAACCAACAATAAGGTGATAACAAGAGGACTGGTTTTCAATAAGGCATGGAACATGAGCTAAAGGTACCAGCTCAGGTAGTTACTGCAGTTTGTATTATTTGTGTTTTGTTTTGAGGTATATGAAAGCGCGAGGGAATTGGCCTTAGCCCTAAGTTATTGGTCAAAGGAAAAACATGATTTATTGGCATTGTATTGGGATTCTAAATGGCCATGATCCCTTGTACGAGACCCCTATGGTTTTCTTATTAAAGGATCGATACGGAACAAGATTTTGGCATTTAACTCTTGTGTATTATCATTGATATTATTTTTGTTATATTTATGTCGTACAAGTTATTTTGAAGTTAGCCTCTACTAGTGTGTCTATGCTTCTAGTTAAGACATAGACCAGACCTAGGGTGCATGGAAATTATAACATGGTATCAGAGAAACTTTGAAGGGTAGTTGTATAAGAGTGTTCACAAGGATCAAATCTAAGAGGGAGTTGAGTTAACTTGTTATTGAAGGAAGATATATTTTCAGTAATGATATATGGCTTGAGGTATGAGGACTGGTTGAATGGGTTGTCCAACTACAATCTGTGAAAGGAAAAAAACAAGCTAGTATTATTGGTGAATGATCTATGGGAGTTTTTCGATACTAAGGTCACCCCGCCAACTCACGTGGAAAAGTTGGCTAGGCATAAAAAGTCAAAGACAAAGGCCAATTTTATCATACTTTATGGAGTCAAGATCACTTGATAACTCATCTCACTAAGAAAAACACTGCATGGGATATGGCTAGGCATAAAAAGTCAAAGAAGAAGGCCAAGTTTATCATACTTTATGGAGTCAAGATCACTTGATAACTCATCTCACTAAGAAAAACACTGCATGGGATATGTGGGAGGTTATGAAAATTTTCTTTGAAAAAAAGAATGAGAATCAAAAGATGGTATTGATAGAGAAGCTTCATGATATCAAGATGAAAAGTGGAGAGAGAGTAACTTCATATCTTACAAGGGTTCAATGAGTTTGTGACAAGCTTAGTGCCATTGGTGATGATGTTCCTGAACCTGAGTTAGTGAGGACTGCCTCGAAGGGATTCTCGGGGAAGTGGAAGCCATTGATCAAAGGAATATTGTCACAAGAGAATATGCCAAATCGGAACAAGTTATGGGATCATTTCATCTACGAGGAACTTTAGGATGAGGATCTTTAGTCGAAGAATATTAATGATGCAAATGTTCCTCTCGCTAGTAAGCTACAAAAGGGAAAAAGGAAGTTAAAATTTTGAAACAAGAAGAAGGAGTCAAGAAAATTCAAATGTTTTGCATCTGGCGAGTTTGGTCATTATGCGAGTAAGTGTCGACATAGGAAGAAAGGAGAGAATGAGAAGAAGAAGGATATGGAAATGGCTACTCCAACTATGTAAAAAGATATGATTTCATGTAAAGGTTCAACGAGGAGTTTTTTTTTAATCTCTCATTTCCCAGGGAGCACCATTCGCGAGTGTGCTTGGTTCATAGATCACATAGTGTTAAAGCATATGAAAAAACATGAGAAGTATTTGAGAGCTTGACTAAATGGGACTCTGATATACACGTGAAGAATGGTTATAAGAGTTATAAGGTAGTCATAGGAACATGGACTGTATCATTTAGGATGGAATCAGGAAGATTATTGCGAGTCTAATATGTACATTGGGTACGAGAGCTTAGGTGTAGCATGTTGTATGTCTCAACAATTGAGGTAAAGGGGTTTGAAGTGATGTTCTAGGATGGAAAAGTGATGCTAAATCATAGTGGCTCTAACTCCAGTTTAGGAATGGTTATTGGAGTCAGAGATAATGGTCTATATAGGCTAAAGGGTAAGCCTATTAACTGAGGAAAGAAAGAGGCTTTAGAGACTCAGAGGGAGTCAAGTTCCATAGGGAGTTCACAAATTTAGAGGGAGAGTCAACAACCCTAAGGGAGCACATTGTTAGAGGGAAGATGGGATAATTCTATAGCTAACAAGAAGGAGCCATGGAATGAATTAAATGCATATTTGGAACTGAAGAGGCAGAAGGGTTCTAGTATCGAGGACACTTCTGAGAAGTATGTTGTTCATATTATAGGTTATGCTTCTATGGTGGAAAATGACGCATATGATGATTTTTAGAGGGAAACCGTGGAAGAGGATTGTGTTATGACATAGGAAGCAGAGAGACCCCCAGGGAAAAAAATTACCTCCCTTGCTAAGAGGGAGTGTTGAAATTAGGTAGCCTCAGGAGGTAATCCCATAAGCCCTGAGTGCAAGGCTTTTGAAGATAAAACCCACAAAAAGAAGAGTTTATGGGCAAGGCACCCAATTTTTGGGGTTCTGACCCAATGTGGGTGGGATTGGAACCCAAGAAAAGAAATTTAATATTATAACTAATGATTAAGGGTGCTTGGAACCACCTTAATGAGCAAAGGGATTCCAAGAGTGGCCTAAGGACAAATTTAAGTAGCTAAAGAATAGGATAATGGAGATCAAGTGAGAAGTGACATCACTTATGTGAGAGCTAGTAAGAAAGAAGCCATAACAAAAGATAAATTCACGGAGAGACAACGAAAAACAACAACAAGCTAAAGCTAGTAATGAAATAAGGTCAAGTATTTGTGGTTGAAAGGAGGAACATGGCATATGTTTGGAGTAGCTTGGCTGAAAGTTAAACCACATGTAGGCCATAGGGCCTGCTATAGACCTAGAGGATGACAGGTTGAGGCATGTTGGATGTTGAATGCACCTTAGAAGATGGAAACATGGATGTGGATATCCATAAACAGTTTGTTTTTTAATGTTGAAGGTGGCCATGGTTTAAGGGAGCATACCAAGGGTAAAAAGGAAGTTTGTTATGGCCTGTCATAGGCAAGGACAAATATTATAACAAGGTATACAGGGTTGTAAAGCTGATTGAAGCAACAACAACATGAATGGTTTCAAAGGACAACAACAAGCCAAGGGCCATGGGCTAAAGGTACCAACTCAGGTAATTATTGTAGTTTGCGTTATTATTGTTTTGTTTTGGGAAGACGAAGGCCTAGGGGACTTTTCCTAAACCATAGGATATTGGTCAAAGGACATACATGATTTATTGGCATTGTACCAGGATTCTAAAGGATTATGATCCCTAGTACAAGAGCCTTATGGTTTTCTTATTAAAGGAGTGATAATGAACAAGATTTGGGCATTTATCTTGTGTACTATCATTGATATGTA